>CAKNYM010048374.1:120734-174857 GCA_932195095.1 Andricus curvator | reverse complement strand
TGAGATAGAAGAGAAGTGCAAGTGAAGGAAAAAGGAAACGGAAGTCGCATAGATTAGAAGCGTAAAGATCTGTAAGTAGTTACATATAGATAATATGTAATAGTATAAGTAGATTAAGATGCGGATGCGCTCGCTCTCACTAGCTCGCTCTCTCGCTTTCTCGCTTTAGATCGCTCGCTCACTCTTCCGACAGTAAATTTGCGCTAGATTAATATAGAAGTAAGGAGCTAGATATAAGAGTTGATGTAAATTGTTGTCAATATTTGTAAATAGTAAGGATAAGATAATATAAAGTTTGTAGATGGTCTTGTAAGAAACGGAAGTCATGTAAACCCTTAGGGGACACATTATGAATCTAGAAGAAGAACTATCGACTTTGACATATTCAATAATATTAATTCATGTCTGCATTTATTTTCCAGAATCTAGTCATCGATAAGCTATATGTCTTGGCATTTAATATCACATCCTAATTTAATATTATTCATACAACAGCAAAAACATTAGAATCTAAAATCACCAAAGTGAAATTTTAATTTTTTATCATATCTCAGAAGTTGAACATTGTTTTTTAGTTTTTGTGACTTCAATTCAATAATAAATTTGTCAGTTTATCAACTAAATTCAACCCCTTAGAAGATCTATTAGCTTGAATTAAGTAATCAATATTTTCCTTACAACCTTAGTAAATTCAACTCCAACTTATTACTACTTCATACTACCTCTGCATACTCAGTTTCTTACTCATTATCTAATCTGTTGTCATACATTACATATCTTTGTAAAACAATTATTGCATAGAACTTTGAAATAATCAAGTTCATTATTAATTTATTTTTCTTAACCTTTACATAAACTCATAAAATATTAACAAAAAAAAACAGCAAACAAATAATTATTTATGAATATTCTATACATTCACTCATTTTTCATTCAATCACTTCTTATCTATTCAATTCTCACTTATAACTTTCTCAACAATTTTTTTTCTTTCTTCAAAACAATTTTTTTTCTTGCTAATTTTTCTATTTTTTATTAAACATAAGAATTTAAATACTAAAAAAAAAAGTTTTGTGAACTATATAAAGTTTGAATCTTTTCTTTCCTTTCTGCACAGAAATTATTTAATTAAATTATTTTAACTCCTGAAAGCCCAAAGATTGCGCACTCAGAATATATGGACGGCGTTGATCCATACCGCTATCTAAAAAGTAACAATTATCTAGTTAATACTTATTGTTTTCCACGAAGATCAAAATTATTTAGATTCATGTTAGAAAATGAAGCATCTATCTAAAAAAACAGCAACAATCATAATGAAAGAAATCAACTCTACTGGTTTGCAAAGATACCAAACATAAAAAAATTCTATTTTTTACCAAGAAACCCTGTTAGGTTTTATAAAACTTACTTCCTTCGAATTACCTCAAATTATAAAACATTATGCCGAAAATCAAATTCATGGCATTTCCTTGGTAAAATATCAAATATTCACCAACAATGTTATTCATGTTCGAGACGATTATTGTATCCTAAAAAGCAATTATGAGGTCAGTCTATGGGTCGAGACTGATTCAAAAAGTTATTCCAACAAAAGTTAAATAAAGTTAGAATTACTTTATTTACTTCGAGACAAGAATGTAAAAAAAAACAGAAAATAGATCCACGTTCGAAACAGTTGGTGGTCCTAAAAAGGACCGGTTGTTTTCGTGAGTTTTTGTTTTATAGTTGGTAAGGCTCGGTAGCTTTCAAGTAAATCACTCTACTTGATTTTGTGGTCTATGGTGATTGAATAATTGCAGGCATTCCTGTCACTCAGAACGACAATTCGTCGCCGGCGAGTAATACGGATGACGTTCTTACACACCTTTTTGCACGTGGTGGTAAGTGCGGAAGTTGGTGCAGATGTAAGAACGTCTGGGCTGACCTGGGGGGAATCGGAAGATGATTGAGACGGTGTATTCTGTAATAAAACGGAGGGTGGTCCAGTGGGTGGTATAGGTATATTTAACCGTGATCGTATAGGATGTACCGTCGACGTCTTGACTGTGGGTGAATTCGATTTCGTAACCGAGAGTGGAGGGGGGCTCCCTGGACATGAGGACGGTTAATTCGGGAGAGAGTTCATGCCCGATCGTTCTTTTGGGATATTCGTTTGCGGGGAGCAACCCGGAGGTATCCACATATGGGACTATGGGTAACCGGCGTACGGGACTACCCAACTTTGCGGCAGAGGGAGGGGTTGACTCCTGGGGGGTAAGAAACCAGGAAGGACTGCCGGGGTTGAGATCCAGGTAAGACGGATCGGCTTTGCGAGGATCGGGGGAGGTCCTAGGCGACAGACTTGTAGAGCGAGTGCGGCATCGTGGGGTGGTGTCGCCCGCTTGCGGTGGCTGGTGGCTGGCACAATCGTGCCGGGCTTGTGTAGAGACTCTTAACTGGCTGTCGGGAGACAGGGGAGGTAGAGCGCTTAATGGGACGGTGACGGGAGCGCCCTGTAGCACGCGGTACGTCGCACCGGTGAGCGAAAGCGACAAGAGTTCGTACTCAAGAAGTGGGTTCGGTTCAGTGGTGATACGGGGTTTCCAGGGGGATGTTGGGTTTCTCGATGATGGCATCGACTTTCGTCGGTACGGGAGCGATTCTCTCCGTGGGGTCGACGGGTTTCTTCGCGTCACTGCGCTATCCTCCCGATACGGGAGTGATCCTCTCCGTAACGGGGATCGGGTGTGATGTAACTGTGTTTAAAACATGTGTTTATTCAGGAGACGTCGAACTTTACACTGTGGGGACTCGGGGAGAAGTGTCTCTCGGTCTCGAAACGCGCTATACTTAACGGCTAGCTCGGGCGGCGGCGCACTACTCACGGCGCAAGTGAGTGGGGTATTGGCCCGCGGTCGCAGTGCAAAAGTTAACGAGTGAGCATATTTTCGCGATGCTGCTGGATGCGGGTTTCGCACGATTGGCGCGTTTTCGCCAAGCAAATGTCTACAAGCGTGAACGAGTATCGAAGCCGCGCTTGCGCTGTCGATTGTCAGAGGGACTTTAACTTTTTCGGACTCAATGCCGCGACCCAATTTATTCTAAGTCGAATGACAGGTAGGGTTAGGATGCCCAGGCAACGAAAGAAAGAATCATGGATGTTTGCCAAACATTATTTGTGGTTATAAATATTATTGATAACCATGAATATAATTTGGCGTACATCAATTACCTGCGTGTAATACTTGTTTGCAAAAAATGTAATCTCTAAACACAAGAATGTATGAAAGACACCGAAATTCACACTCACTTGTAAAATAAGGAAAAATTAAAAAAAAATGATAAAATATATTTACATCAAACATTAATCCAATATTTTCGCTCGTTTCACAATTACAGATCAAACAAACAATCACATTAGATATAATCTTAATATTTCTACTACTTAAACATACAGATATTTTTATGTATGGTTATCAAATATTTCTACTACATCAATTTAGTATTTAAAAATAAAAATAATATCATTAAAAATATATTTCTTTCCTATTTTTACAATAAGCATGAATTGTGTTAAGACAGAACATTAATATGAAACTTTTTCCTATTTGTTCATGAAATTAAATTTTACCACTTTGAAAATATTGTATGTTTTAGTAAAAAAATGGAACAAGCTAATCTAAGGATAAATCCAGCTGAATCAGTCAGCCCATTGCAAACATTGAATGAAATTAGTATCGAATATAACTTTTCTAACATAAATTATAAAGTCGTAACTTTACAACCAAAATCGCCTCTCCGAGTATTTATTATAACTTGTGAAATATCTAAAAGTCATACAAATTATGCAAAAACTAGCAAACCTTTCGTCTCAAAACAAACAGCGAAATACAATGCCGCAAGAAAGATTCTAAGATTGTTATCCGATATATACTATTTCAGTAATGACCAATTACCTACAGATAATGATAACGAGCGGGTACCAGAAATACAATTTGAAAAAATTAAACTTTATAAATGGACTAATGCCTGCGAAAGATATTATCAAAGAGGACTGAGGACAATAGATTGTCCCAAAGAAATTATTAAAAAGATAATAAGACGAATACTTAATCTTTTCCTCTTCCTCAAAAGCGCGCGTTCCTAGAATATAAGGTCCGCTATGTAGAGAATCGAACCCAAAAGTTCAAATACACAAATTATAATAAACAAGTTTGATCATGGTCATTGCATTCCCATGTTCAAACTTAAGGGGGGAGGTGTCACGTCCCGCGACTTTCGCAATAATAGTAACTAATTACAAACAATAGATTATAACTGCATAACATTTATATTCAATAGATTATAACTACATAACATTTATATTCAATAGATTATAACTACATAAACTTTATATTCAATAATGAAACAACAAGCTGAAAGATCATATTCAATATCCAATTGTTATCGTCAAAATCATATTATAATCAAACCTAATATTGTTAAGATCATTCGTGAAGATAAGATTTGTAACGAACAACGCAATAGACCAACATGAGCTGTACGCATCAAGTTTCGCACAACAAACAAGCACACTCTAATTAAAAACCTATAGCACTTACACGGCGCAGTAAACGAAAATGAGCAATACACATAAATTCTCGCATAATCAACACAACAAATGTGCACACAATAATTAAAGGGCCATAAATTAATCAACGTAGCAACCATAAAAACTAGCCACATCTTCAATCCTATTTGTTTTCAAATGCTGGTACTTACACTACTCATCTACATGATTTACGCATCTTGACCTACTTATATCTATGCAGCGGGCTCCACCATCTTCGATACAAAAGCGATAAATATCTCAATTAAGATGACAGCTGTAGGAAGGTGAGCCTCTCACAAATAACACACAAAAACTTTATACCCTTCTACGTATTAGAATATCTCAGCCTTTGACATCTAGGAAGGGATACCATATATTTCGGTAACTGCGCCATTCTCCATATTTGGGCACATCACGATTCCTCATCGCTGATTGGCTATCCTACTAATTACCCCTTTGGACTTAGGAAGGGATATAATATATTATACATACTACGAACTTTCCGTATATGGACATACATATAATTCTCAATGCTCATTGGAGAATTAGGCTCTTACCACTCTTCTACATAATTTATTATCAACGCTGATTGGAACCAAGATGAATCCCTAATTCTAATATCACTCACCCCTACGGGAATCTTAGGAGCGATCTCGTGTATAAATACAGCAGATTTGGAAGCAGAATATTAGTTTAGACAGTTCGGACAGTTTCGTTTAGAACTAAAGTCTTTTAAAGTATAACTTCTGTGCGGAAAACCTCGAGTCAGAATTCAAAGGAGCACTTGCCAAAAAGGGACAAGGGAGGTCAGATTCATTGACCTGGTCACCTCAGCCTGCATTCTTCACTACTCACCCCCTACGGGTTCCATATAGCATACACATCAAAGACAAATAAACACGTAAGTAATGAATTATTTGACATCTCTTTACTCTATCACGTACTTGTTTGATTAACTAGTCATCCCTATTTAAGGTGGACTGAAACCAAACAAGAAGGGGTAATCGAAGAAAGAGCACTCGAGCTGCATCATAACATTTTTTTATCTTTTAACTTAACTTTCATATTCTATTTCAATCAATTTGTAATTGTTTAAATAAATCTCAATTAATTTATAAAATTTAAATTCATGTTTAATTTATTTATTTCTTGTAGTCCGTAGTTATCCTCATCCCACTTTTCTAGTTTATATTTAATTAGAATCTAAAACGAGGAATCATCATTTAATTTAATAAAATATAAGGTAGGTTATGTTTCTTGAGACGTAACATCAGATTGAGGGAGTAGGTGTCAAGTTTTCGGCACAGCTACACTTTTGTATGCAATGCAACGTTCGCATTATTACTGCAATTATTAACCGATTTTCAGGAATCTTTTTCTCACTTTCTTCCATTGATATGAATAAACTAATTCTGTTAATTAAAATTGAATCAAGTCATCCTTTCAAATTTGAGTTTTTGTAACCGGCCTGAATCTCGTAACAATGAAAGCGTCGTTCTTTCCGCATGATTCGACACGCTACGGTGTTTCTGGCTATTCTATTGTGTGCATTTCAACATGTATATTATTCCTGCAAATATTAACCGATTTTCATGAATCTTTTTTTCGCTTTCTTCAAATTATATGAATAAACTAATTCTGCTTATTAAAATTGAATCAAGCCATGCTTTCATAATTTTAGTTTTTTTAATCGGCCTGCATCTTATAACAATGAAAGGGTCATTCGTGACGGGTGATTCGACGCGCTCCGGGGTGTCTGCCTCGTAAATCTGACGAGGGACGATGGCCATGACTAAGATTCCACACACAGCTAACATTGAGCGACAATGCAATTTTATTCTATTGTTCTTTTCTTTTTGTTTATAACATCAAATATGTTGGAACTGGAATCCCGTTTTCTAACTCTGATAAATCCCCTTAAATGTGGAAACATGTGTCCTTTTCAGGAAGCTTCAACAATAGCCTCTGCGTGTTCAAAGGTGTTTAGGAAAACAATTGGCAGCTAATATGATAGGTATTTCACCAGCAGGTGGCTATCGCTTTGCGGACAAACAGTCAGAATAAGCTGTAGAATGGCTTCTGTGGAAAGAGAATGAACTCGTTCAAAATACTGAGCATGCCGGGAATATTCGTGAAGTGTGCCTTAGTGATTGTATTCGCGTTGATGGTTACTTTGAAACTGCACACAATCAGCAAGTAGCATTACATTTTCATGGTTGCTATTGGCACGGATGCTTAAAATGTTTCCAAATCAATCGCGGTGTTAGTAACTTGCGGGAGGAGTCTATGGACTCACGTTGTGAAAAGACGTTGGCTACATTAGTAAAAATTCGTTCGTGTGGATATGTACTGGAGGAAGTGTGGGAGTGTGAGTACGAGAGAATGAGAGAAACGAATGAAGCCTTGAAAGCCTTCATTCTCTCTCCCAATGCACTCCTCGCTCATTCAACACTTACGGCTAGAGACACATTTTAGGGGGGTAAAGAAAAAAGAAACTATATTGATGTGTGTTCTTTGTACTCTCACATTTTGAAAACAGGAAAGTTCCCTATAGGGCATCTATAGGCATCTTTATCTTCCTGTTTTACCCGTTAGAATGTATAATAAATTACTTTTTCCGCTTTATCGTAAATGACTGTACACATCAAAAATCCTCAAGATCGCCAATTTACGGGGACATAGGTAATGGATGAAATAAGAAAAGCCGTGCAGAAGGACTACAAAATCATTGCTGTTCATGAAATTTGGCAGTATGAAATTACGCAATATAATCCTGTTACACGCAAGGGTGGACTCTTCTCCAATTACGTGAATGCTTTTTTAAAAATCAAACAGGAGGCTAGCGGATGGCGTTCCGAATGTAAAAATGCAGAAACAATATCTCACTATTTAGCTACTTATGAGAAAGTGGAAGGTATTATTCTTGAATCTAATAATATTTCCTCTGATTCAGGCCTCCGTTCTGTCGCTAAACTTTGGTTGAATTCATTCTGGAAAAAATTTGGCCAAAGGGAAAATATGTCAAAAACAGAAATTGTAACTACTCGTGAAAGACTGATTGAGCTTCTTACCAGTTCAGAAATTGAGTTGACAGGAATCCTTCCAGTAAACGAAGACGTAATCTATGTTTCATGGAGTAACATAAAAGAGGCTGCTGATCCTTCTCAGGTCTACGCAGGTCTACTATGATACAGATTCGTGTATTTATGTATCATACGGGGCTAAAGGGGAATATCAGCTTAATCTCGGTACCTTCTTGGTGATATGACGAATAAATTGAGTTATAATAAATTAAAAATTAAAAGGAAGTGTTTCGGGTATCAATCATGTGCAAAACTACGAATCTTGCCGACCGTGGGGACTCCGCCGTGGGGACTGGCCAAACTTTTTTGGCCAACCAAATCTTTTTTCAAAAACCCGGGAGGACGGAAAGCCAAAACGGATTGGTATTATATCCATTGTCCCTATTGATGTTGTTAGGGTGTTTTAAGATTTCGATTGCTTCTCTATGCTTTCTTGGAAAAATATTGTATGTTCTTGCGATGACGGTTGTGTTGTCAATTAAAATGCTGTGTCCTGTTTCGATATGATGCTCAGCTAGTACTGAATGCGTGAAATGTTTTAGCCTGATTTAACTCTCATGTTCCTTCACGCGTTGGCTTACCGCTCTCCCGGTTTTTTCAAGATAGTCTTTGACACAAGAACAAGGTATTTTATATACTACCGGATCACTGCAAGGTGCCTTTTTATCCTTAGGGTTGTTTAGAAGTTAACCTATTTTCGCATGTGTTTTAAATATGGTTTGGATGTTGTGTTTGTTGAGAATTCTTCCTATTTGTTCTGTGATACCTTGGATGTAGATTAGGATGGTAGTCGTTTTTCCCTCTCTTTAGTAGGTTGTGTTGACTTTTTTTTGAGTGTATTTTCTAATTGCTTTATCAATTTGTTTGTATAATCGTTCTGTATTAGGATTTATTTAACGTTTTGTAGTTCCTTTTGTAAGTTATCTTTATCTGTTATAGAGGCAGCTCTGTATACAAGGGAGTTGATGACCGATTGCTTTTGAGATGGGTGGTGGTGGCAAGAGGCATGTAGGTATCTGTTTGTATGGGTGTGTTTTCTGTAAACTTCACGTCCTAATGTGTTATCAGATCTTTTGTAAACTAGTACGTCCAAGAAAGGCAATTTTCCGTTTTGTTCAATTCCCTTGGTGAACTTGATATTAGGGAGTAATCGATTGATGAAATCGGAAAACTTGTGTAGTTTATCTAGTCCATGTCTCTAGATGACAAAAGTTTCATCAACGTAACGGCACAAAAATTCCGATTTAGGCTTGGATTGGTTGAAGATTTTAGTTTCTAGATGTACCATAAAGATTTTGGCCATTACAGGTGAGATTGGAGATCCCATTGCTGCTCCTGAGGTTTGTTCGTAGAATTGGTTATTGAAAGAGAAGTAAGTATTATTGAGACAGTGTTCTATGAAAGGTGTGAGATCGGAGGGTAAATTTTCCAATTATTTAATAATATCGATTGTATCAGAGATTAGTACTTTCGTAAAGAGAGATACTACGTCGAAACTCACTAGGATGTTTTGGTGTTGAACGTAAATCTGTTGTAAAAACAATTTTTAAGCACCTTGATGAAATGATTGACACTAAATTTGATAGAATTCTCTTTTAGTCCAGGCGCCCTAGGAAATTTTGGGAAATACATGCTACCTGAAATTTTACTTGCGATTCTTGTAGTGCTAGCATGTAAAACAAAAGCCTATATGTTTGCGACCAAGGCGTCAGAAACACTGTATGTGTAAACAATCGTCAAAGATAGCATAAACAGGTTTTTTGTTTATTGCAACTAACCTACATGTCTGTCAGGAGTGTAGTTGAAAAATGTAGACCTTACAAATATCTACAAAGTAACGTATCGTACATTAAGATTTGTTCATTTGTTTATTTGGAAAAAACCGCCCGAAAGTGCCTTTTTTAAATATGCAATTATTATTGCAATAATTAATCAACAAGTTTCCAACTCTCAGAAAATATGTCCCTTACCACCCTTAAGAAGTGTGCAAAACTTCAGCCCGAAATAATACTTAGTTTTCATAAAAACCCGTTTCTTATTAAAAAATTGACTATTTTTGAACGGAATTTCTACAGATTTGGCCGATGGGATTTCAACAAAAAGTGGGTTATTCTCCTCTACAGGAGTTGTGCTATCAAGTACACTTAGCGGCAAAATGATTTTTCATTATTAAATTGCATGAAAATGTCTACAAAAAGAGGGTACGTTTTTTCGTCCTAAACAAATAGAATAACTTTGTCCATTTTTACTCAATGGAATCAGGATGAAATTCATTCTATATGTGCTATTTTTCTACACATTTTCAACCAAAAAAATTGTTACACTTCAAGGGGGGGAGGGATATTCTTTTTCTTCAAAAATTACTGCTACTATTCTGTTGTTGATTATGGTGACTGATTATGAGAGATGAATTGACGCGGTCTATGGCGGCGAAGTGGGGGAAGCCGCTGTCGCGTGAGTATGGTTATTAGACAATATTTGAAGATTTTTTTACATTTTTTTTCCTGAAGTAATTATTGAAATGTAAATCTTGAAAAGAATAATGTATATATTATATTAAATAATTTTTTCTGAAAAAAGATTTCCTTTCGCTCCGCTGGGAATCGAAACCCAGAACTACTGATTTCCGGTCAGGTGCTTTCCCATTAAGCTACTAGAGAGATCGAGAGAAGAAATTTTTTTCAGAAATACACCCATTATTTTGCCAAATAGTACAAATAAAATTTTTCAAGGAATCTGTATTATCATTAGAGAATAACAGAAAATATTTAACGTCTTTTCAGACTAGATGGAACTATGAAAGAAAAATTATTTAAAATAATTTTTTCTGAAAAAAGATCTCCTTTTGCTCTGCTGTGAATCGAACCACAGAACTGTCCGAATACAGTAACTGTTTGATCATTAGTTCTGTGGTTCGATTCCCAACGGAGCGAAAGGAGATCTTTTTTGAGAACAAATTATTTAAAATAATTATTCTTTCATATCTCCATCTAGTCTGAAAAGACGTTAAATATTTTCTGTATATATTGTACTAAATCCAATAAGCAATATATTAATGGCAAAATTAGGTAAGATAAATAAAACAGTTTTAAACATGGGGTATTGGATATATAATTTTTCCGAGAAGCAACCAAAAAATTTGGCGCGAGCTCCTGGCATGCCACAGCGGCTTCTCCCACTCCGCCACCACTGACTGCGTCGAAAATTGACGTAGTTATTTTATTTGTTATAAGAAGAAAACTTAACATCTTTTGCAAGCCATTTTTATGTGGTAAGGGACATATTTTTTAAAGCTTGAAACTTGTTTATTCATTATTGCTATAATAATTGCATATTTTAAAAAAAGCCACTTTCGGGCGGTTTTTCTTTTTTTCTAAGTAAACAAATGAACAAATCATAATGTACGTCACGTGATTTTGTAGATATTTGTAAGACCTACATTTTTCAACTACACTTTTCTTCTGACAGACATATAGGTTAGCAGCAATAAACAAAAAACCTGTTTTTGCTATCTTTAACGATTGTTTACAGACACAGTGCTTCCGAAGCCTTGGCCGCAAATATATAGGTTTTTGTTCTACATGCTAGCACTACAAGAATCCCAAGTCAAATTTCAGGTAGCATTTATTTCCCCAAATGAGTCTTTTTTCGATAGGGCGCCTGGACTATTTTACCATTCTGAATGGCAGCCATCATACGCAGAGAATGGAATTAACATTGAATTTCGTGAAGGTCTTCCACAATCGTCAGATTATTCAAACGATCACTGTCCTAAACTGGTGGTAATTGATGACTTGATGCGTGAAGCGTCAAGTAATACGGTTGTCGACCTCTTTACCAAAGGCAGTCATCACAAAAATCTTAGCGTAATTTTTATCACCCAAAATCTTTTTCACTAAGGGCACAGTCAACGTGACATTTCATTGAATGGAAATAATATTTTTATTTTTACAAATCCACGTGATCGAGCACAGATTCAACACTCGGCTCCCCTCTGACCCTCATCAGTATGTATATCGGTCGCAAACGGAGATAAAAAGGGGTTCCGGTACGGAAGAAGTTCCAGTTGTACGACTGTAATGGCACCGAAAGGTCACGGTACGATTGGCCGGAAGAAAGCTGCTTTTTTGCAAGCTGTCATCTGAGTGAACAACAACGAAAGATATTATTACGTACCGCCAATACTAATCTCATTCGTAGTATTTTCGAGTGTACGTTTAATACACTAGCAGAAAATGTCCCTTTAAATCCATTGTAAAAATCACGAATAAACGAAACACAAGTTCGTTTTGCGAAATTTGGCAAATCGCCGATGTACCTGGAAATGTAAAAAAAAATATAATTGTTCAGCGTGGAGGTTTTCTTCTACTTTTAATAGCTCCAATTTAGGAACTGTACTTTCATCGCTAATTAAATGATACGTGTGATTGCTCGGATACCCCTCATGGATTACGCGAGAAAAATGTTCCTTGTACCGCATGAAAATGTAGAACGGTTACAGTAGATTAATGTTTCACAACCCACAGTGCAAACTGCTGGAAATACAATCACTATACTCAATACTGAATTCAGCCAAATTTTTAATTCATCTTTGCCTGAAGGCGACGGTACCAACTGGAATTGATACAATCAAGTACTACAACGTTATTTACAATATTTTGATGCGGTAGCCCGTGGGCAAAGCTCATCTTCTATACCTGCTGAGAATAACAAATACAAATAAAAATAACGATAATAAAGATGATGATGCAATTACTGATAATCATACCGGAGACAATAGTGACAACAAAATACGCCGAAATTCATCAATTCCAAACCTTATAGAAAGTGTACCTATGACGTATCAGAGAAATGCTAAGTTATTATTAAAATACTTGTCATCTTTTTCATCTTCGCGCATCGATTGGAATGAGCAGGGTATTGTCTCAATTAACGGAAAACAAATTCCAGACGCCAATATCAATGATTTTATAATTGATGCTATGCGTAAAAGAAAGCAAACTCCTACGTTAGGGAGACATCACTTTGTACGTTTTTTACGTTCGACACACCTAAAGAGTATATAAAAAATCCAAGTTAATGGAGAGAAGGATATGAATTTAGTCCGTCCACATCTTAAAGAAAAAAATTTAAAAGTTGGCTGTTATTGTATCTGTATCCGCTCTAAATTGCGCACTTTAGAGATCGCACTTTTCATCAAAATCAGTTTTTATGATAAAAAAAATCAAATTAATATTTAACGCGTTGATTTACATATTATAAATGAGCATAGATTATAATCCGGCACGAATATTCGAGAAATTGTTGACTTTTGTTAAAGCGTCTCTTATTATTGCGGGACAGTTTTCGCACACTGACAGCCATGATGGAATTTACCTGGAAGTGACTTTAGAGGGGACTCTACTATTATTGTACACTTTATAATGTTGTACTTTGTATAAAATCTCCAGAAAAATACCTAATATTGTTAAATGATTTGTTATTTTATTGATACGATTGAATATACATATAAGTCAGTAGATATATCTACTGACTATATAAGTTCGTATTTGTGACGCCACCCTAGGGGGTTCAAGCTTTGTGTAATATTCTGTGACGAAGGGGAGGGGTAGAAAAAGTGAAAAAGCCCTTACAGTACTGCATTCTTTCTAAGTTTGTCCAGGAATAAGAAATAATTTAAACAAATAAATTATCAGTTTGTACATCCCAAAATCTCGAGATTTTTATTGTTTAAATTGCTATACCTCGTTATACTTAAGGGCTTATGTCTGACACCTTTCATTTTTCAAACAAAAAATTTAGTGATACAATGTTTGTAGACACAACGTTGGAAATTTTACTACATTAAGTAAAGGTACTTATTAATTATATTCTCTAATTGGTTGGATGAATTCACGTGGATTGCCACATAAATTTCGACATGAAATTCCGGACGGAATTCCCCGTGGATGATTTCACCTAGGATGAGTCCGATGTCTGCCTTGTTAATATAAAAATTGCAAGCAATTAATACTCGATTTTTGTTATAGGCCTCTACGATGCTATTACTGTCAACTCAGAATTAGCAGAATTTGTTACTGAGATGCTGCTTGAACACTTTAAGCTATTTTACGAGCCCGATGAAGATATCGTGCCGCCTGTTATTTTTGACAAATGCACAATAACTCAAGGCGCCGAAGAGATTTTACAAGAACCTTTAGGTGAATTGGTTTTTTTGACACAGAAAATATACATAAAGACAGCTTCGAAGAATTATGCAGCTGTCCACCAATTTGCTATGATACTAGAATCTCTTTGCAAAAGAATGTCTCGAACTGAAGCAGAACACCTAAATTTGGTAAATTAATTTAAATTTCGTTTCTTCTTCAGTATTCACTATTCACTCAGCAAATTAATATTTTTTATGCTTGATTTCATAATTCCTGTATAATTTTTAGAATGAAACAACTGATTTGCTGGACAATCTTCCTAAATCGCAGAAAGCGTTGCACAGACTCAAACTGACGATCTCTGTCTGCGAGGCATTAATAGCCTATAGATTTGGGGCTTGGTCCGTGGACAGCGTTCATTTTGCTCAAAGTGTCGTTAGCTTATTCAAATCGTACGTCCGTTTTGTTGATTTTCTCAAGGTAATTAAATTTTCATCAAATAAAATATTCATTAAATTTCAGGTTTCACAGACGTTCCCTTGCTCCTCTACTCTTTCTCATTTTCCCTCTTAAATGCAGACTGAATTAATAGAAGCCAATAAGTCCCTGTATTTCAATATATTTGTGTTTCTTATGTATACCATATTACGCAGATCATAAAATATATATATATATAAAAGAAAATACACTTACTGATTTAAGCAATAAAACAGTTTTCAAATATAAAGAATTCAAAATTACGTAAACGGTTCTAAATTTAAAGGGGAGTGCGCGCAACGGGGGATAATGATTTTAATAACCTTTTGTGGGTGAAGAGGGCCTGATATGAAATGAAAAAAGCTGAATCCATTTGCTTAGATAGTTAGCGGTTCACGAGAAAAAAGGTTTGAAAGAAATCTGTGCTGAATAACTAACGGTCGAATTATAGAGCGCTCGAGGTAACTGAGATAGAGCAATGGTCTAGGTTCTAGGCTAGATAGTCTGCCGTCATGCGTGCACGTCCTCATACTATTTTTTCAAATTTTTTTCTAATTCTTTTTTGAAATAATTTAACCGTAAGTATGCAATAAATATTGTAAAAATAATGATAAATAGTAAACAAATATATTTTTATAATTGACAAATTATTGTTTCTGACAAAAAAATTTGTTTATCATTAAGTTTATGACTGTAATATATAATATATAATAAATAATTTTTAAGCAATAAGCATTATTAATTTGCAATTTATCAACGTTTTGACGAGCGAAAAATCAGTTTAAAAAATGATACGCATGAAAGAAAATTGAAAATATCTTAACAGCTAAAGAACGTGGCTACCCGTACCGAAATTTGGGAACGAATAACTGCATTTTTTCGGTACTAGTAGGCACTGTCAAATATAAAAACGGGAGTATTGATATTAGAATGAAGAATAGATTAGATTAGAGTTTGTTGAAGCCTTGGGGCAGTGTTCCGTAAGGCAAAAAATATTAGTACAATAATGAAAATACATTAAATATGTGAAATAAAATAATCAATTACGATATATTAAAGATTTCAAGAACTAGTGCGAGAACTAATGAGCGCTATATAATAAAAACAAGATTAATATCCAAATAACTGAAGGTTAATTAGAAAAGATGTGTCACCATTCGAACCTGTACAGATAGATATAAGTGACTTTTGTTCAGACAATAAATGGCGGAAAATACTGATCCTCAATGAGGCTAAACAATCAGCGGCTCTTATATTATTAGGCACAGATTTCCGGAGGTTAAAATAAGAGACAGAGAAGGAATATGCAGAAGTTCTACATGTAGGGATATATAGTAAGTTTCCGTCTCTTCTGGTGTCACGACTCCGAACATTGTCTACATATTAAAATTGCTCACGAAGAAACGGAGAATTGCCTGAGTTAAGAATACAGTAAAGGTTGATGGCCGTAAAATATTTCTGTCGATTTTTAACTCTTAACGATTTATAATAATATAATATATATATAGGTGGTTTATGACGTACTTCAGACCAAAGTAAGGAGATTCGTTGTTAAATCCTTTATTCCATTACAGGTGCCAACGTTTCGAAAACCGATGTTTTCCTCATCAGGACAATATTAAATTTTTTTGTTAAATTTCAAAGTTCATCAACATCTTCAATTTTTCTTTATAGGTTTCTCTTTCTCATTCTTCTTCACTATATAAATATGGAATAATTTAGGTTTTAATTGATACATTTGAGTAAAAAGTTTTTTGAGGTTAAGAAATTGTAATTAAATATTTACATTCAAATTCTTCATTTTATAGTTGTGATTTTGTTTACATATTATTGTTATTAAAAATTGTTTATTATTGTAAATTCAAGATTGCAAAACTAATAATTTAGTTAATTTAGTTGTAAATAAATCGGAGACATCTCAACCATTATGCTCCATTTTTACGATGAGAAATTGAGAAAGAAAGAAAGAGAAACCTTAACAAAGACAGAAATTATCAATGACGTATCGTCAATTTATATCATAAGGTACTATAGTTTCTAGATAAATCTAATTACTTAATTAAATACAAGAGTCAAAAAAATGAAGTATTATTAAAAACCTTAAAAATTGTTTTGAAAATTTAAAAATATTACTATTGATTATTAATTAAATGTACATACCAATAATGTAAAAAAATTTCTATTGAAAAATTCATCAGTTTGAAATTTTGAAAATTTGTTTTTTTATTTTTTTGATTAAATTAAAGAATCTAAAATTATATTATATATTGGACTATAATTATTAAGATCTGAAATTATATTCAAGCATTCATTGCTATTTTTCTTAATAAAAAACATTTCTGCTATTAGTCTTTTAAATTCATTAGGTTCATGATGTAAAACTATAACATTATCCCAATCAATTAAATGTCCAGTTTCAACCTGGCGTTTTGCTATGACTTTATGGTTTTTAGGATTTTGTCTGAAATTATCATGATGTTCTTTAATTCTTGTAGCAAGTAATCTACTAGTTTGACCCACATAACATTTATCACAATTCAAACATTGAATTTTATATACTACATCAGTAAGTTGTAAATTATCTAATAAATCTTTTCCTAATTTTATAAATTTATCGAGTTTAGAGTCAATTCTAAAATTTGTTGTAATATTAAAATCATTTAAAATTCTTTTAATTTGAAAAGATAACTTTCCATGATAAAAAATTGATACTATTGGTTTAAAATTTCTAACTATATTTATATTAGTTTGGTTGTTTAAAGAATCTGTAATTGGTTTAATTTTATTATTAATATGTGTTTCAACAAATTCTGTAGGGTAATTATTTAAATATAAAGTTTTTTTTAATAAATTCAATATTTGAACTGTGAAAGGATACATCTGATAATTTTAACGCTGTGTCTATAAGATTTTTTATTATAGAAATTTCATGTTGTATTGGATGGTTAGAAAGAAAATTTAAATATCTGCCAGAATACGTATTTTTACGGTACCAATCTGTGATAATATTACCTGAATCGGTTTTTATTACTTTAACATTTAAAAAAGGAATAGAATTATTACTTTCAATTTAATGTGTAAATTTAAGTCTAGGATGATAAGAATTAAATTGATTTATAACGTAAAGTAGTTTATCTTTCGGTAATATAATAAAAGTATCATCCACGTATCTAAAATATGTGTGTAAAGAAAAATTTAAATTTGTTATGACATTTGATTCTAAGTCTTGCATAACTAAATCAGCTACTGTTGGAGAAATAGGAGAACCCATAGGTGTTCCAAAAATTTGTCTGTAAAAATTGTTATTAAATTTAAATATTGTTTGTTCCATTAAAAATTTTATTCCTTCTTCAAATCTATCAATTGGTAAATCTGTATAGTTTTTTATATAAATCCATCAACTTAAAATACTATTGATAACTAAATCAATTGGCACATTTGTAAATAATGAAGAAACATCTAAAGAAACCATGATATGATCAGATGGAATTGTTTTATTAATTATTTTATTTTTAAATTCAAAAGAATTTTTTACTTGATATTTTGGTACTATTAATGCTTTTTTAAGAATGTTGTTGAAAATATTAGCCATTTTATAAGTAGGTGAGTTAATCAATGAAACTACAGGTCGAAGTGGACAATTATGTTTATGAAATTTAGGTAACCCATAAATTCTGGGAATGTTAGTATCATGAACTAAAATATCTTTGCGTAATAATTCTTCACCTAAATATCCATTAATTCGCCAAGAATTTAACAATTTAAATGTTTTTTTTTTTTTAATTCTTTTTCAGGGTTTTCATTTAATTTTTCATAAGTTGTAGTATAATTTAATAATTCTTGCATTTTTTTAATATAAGATTCTTTTTTAAGTATTACTGTAATGTTACTTTTATCTGCATGAGTTATTAGTAATTGTTTATTAGATTTAATAAATGTTTGGGTTTTTTTTAATGTTTTGTGCTATGACTCTATCAACATTTGTAATTTTATCATTCTGTAAAAAATTACTCGCTGTATTAATTATTCTGTGTCTTAACAAATCACGATCTTCAATGTTTTCAATTAAACCAATATTTGACTCTATATCTTTAACAATATCCATAATTATTTTACTTTTGTTTGTTAGAAAGGAAGAACTAAATTTTTTTCCCAACCTTACAATATAATTAACTTTGTCTGGAATATCAGCATTAGTAAAATTTATTATCCAAGGATCTTTAGAATCACCATTATTTATATCTTTATGTTTATTTATATTGATAGGTACTTCAACTTTACTTTTAATTTTTAAATTTTGAAGTTTTTTTTCCAATCTTTTTTTATCTTTTAAATTATTTTTTGAGGTATTTAATTGCATTTCTAAAATGTTTGAGTATATATTACACTGAGCGAAGAATTCCCGTGTAGTTCGGGTTTACACCCCAATAGTTCGGGTGGTTTATCTTTTTTTTTGTTTCACACGAAGGTTTGGTGCGCTTGCACTACTGAGACGTGCGATCACCCGAACCATTCGGGTGCTCAACCGAAACAGCAGCAACCGAAGTGGTGGGGAGCCCGCCCCAATGCTTGGGGAGCTTGCACGAATGATTCAGGAGATTCGAGTCGTGAACCGCGTTGGATGTTGCGCGTTCGACGTTTGCGCATATTCGCTAATGGCCGCAGCTGATGAACATCAGGTTCTTCCCGAATGTCACTCTTTCTAGGTTATGTCGAATTTATTGTTCATCACTCATATTTATACTAACGGAGCATTCTAAGATTAGGTAAATCACATAATTGAAAACTCGATAATGTACATGTAGTGCTTTAGGACAGGGTTGAACTGTAATCATCAACGTGTAAGATTTTTAATTGATTCCAGTTATCTAACGACCTTAATCATTCGTGCCACTAGCCGAATCATTCGTGCAAGCTCCCCAAATATTGGGGCGGGCCCCCCACCACTTCGGTTGCTGCTGTTTCGGTTGAGCACCCGAATGGTTCGGGTGATCGCACGTCTCAGTAGTGCAAGCGCACCAAACCTTCGTGTGAAACAAAAAAAAAGATAAACCACCCGAACTATTGGGGTGTAAACCCGAACTACACGGGAATTCTTCGCTCAGTGTAGTAGGTAGTGAATTTCTTAAATTTATTTTAATATTATTGAAATTTTGTTTTAAATATTCTAAATGGATATTCAAGTCTTTGATTTCATCATTAAGCAAACGATGTTCTAAAGATTCTACTATGAAATTAACATGGTTTTTTGCACTGTGACTAAAAAATTGTAAATTTCTAACATTCCTAGTAGCATTAGTAATATTCTTTGGTAATAAATTGTGAAACCTGCAATTTACAAGAAATGATTCTCTAGTTTTTAAATTATTAATTCTCTTGTTCAAATTGATGAACTTTTTTACATCTGTAAAAGAATTTGGAAAATTATTTTTGATTTCATTAAGATACATATTGCTGTGAAAAACAATTATAAAAACTTAAATTAATTAATTTAAATACTAACAATTAATACTTAGGTTGGAGTAACCTCAAATTTTGACATAACAGATTTGCTAAAAAGACTATGTTGGATTGACAATTATTTTAAAATTGCTAAATTAATAAGTCGAATTTAAATTTAATTATGAAATTAACTAATTTTTTCTTCCTTAATAGATCAATGAAAATGTTAGAATTCGTGAAGATGTTAGAATTCGATGACATGAATCCTTAGTAAGGATAAACTTCCAAATTTGACAATAAAGATATAATAAAATTATGTCAAAAAACATTATATTAGTTAGATTCTAATTGATTGGGATAATGTTATAGTTTTACATCATGAACCTAATGAATTTAAAAGACTAATAGCAGAAATGTTTTTTATTAAGAAAAATAGCAATGAATGCTTGAATATAATTTCAGATCTTAATAATTATAGTCCAATATATAATATAATTTTAGATTCTTTAATTTAATCAAAAAAATAAAAAATAAAATTTTTAAAATTTCAAATTGAGGAAGTTTTCAATAAAATTTTTTTTACATTATTGGTATGTACATTTAATTAATAATCAATAGTAATATTTTTAAATTTTCAAAACAATTTTTAAGGTTTGTTAATAATACTTCATTTTTCTGACTCTTGTATTTAATTTAGTAATTATATTTATCTAGAACCTATAGTACCTTATGATATAAATTGATGATACGTCATTGATAATTTCTGTCTTTGTTAAGGTTTCTCTTTCTTTCTTTCTCAATTTCTCTTCGTAAAAATGGAGCATAATGGTTGTGATGTCTCCGATTTATTTACAACTAAATTAACTAAATTATTAGTTTTACAATCTTGAATTTACAATAATAAACAATTTTTAATAACAATAATATCATGTAAACAAAATCACAACTATAAAATGAAGAATTTGAAGGTAAATATTTAATTACAATTTCTTAACCTCAAAAAACTTTTTACACGCACTTAGTGATCTCTGTAGATTTACATCGCGTTCGAGTGATATATCATCGTACACCAAACAGAAGTAATCTAAAAGATGGAAGATGAGCGTAGATACTAATTTAATACGCAGAGACTTATTTAAGATTTTCCTATTAACTTTAAGGGGATACGATGTTGTATGTATTTTATTAATTATATGACAGACGTATTCCTGCCAGTTAAGCGAAGGATTGAAGATGAAGGCCAAATTGCGAGCGGAGTTAGTGAATTGAATAATAGAACCATATTAGCATTAGCGAAGGTAAAACTGACGAATCGATGTTACTAAGATAGGCAGGACTACCGAGGATCATGGCCTTCGTCTTAGAAACATCGATGGAAAGTTTGTTAGTTGTGGCCCATGGAGTCAAAAGCTCAATCGTTTGATTTAAGGTCCATATCGCCAACGATATTTCACGAGGAGGACAATGAATATATATTTGAAGGTCGTATCGTATTCAAAGAGAGAGAGAGAGGCCTATAGTCACCCAGAGAAATCGGGTTCATAACCTCAGGTATAGTGCGAATGATCGATTTTCTCCATTGGACAGGGAATATACATGAATTGATGGAAGAATAATTGAAAAGTTTTATTATGTAAGGAAGAAAAGCCTTCATACCTCTTTTGATATATCTAATAGAGATACCATCAATGCCTTTGGAATCGCTGCTGCCAGATTCAACAGTCTTACTAACATCCATGAAAGAAACACAAGAAAATGAGAAATCCGTTTCAATTGCATTTTGTGATGTAGTAGTAGGAGGCAGAAGGGAATAGGAGGAGGATATATTTAAAACAAAATGGTAATAGGCGTAACAATCTTCAACAGACATATGCAAAGAACCATCATTCTTTTTAGGGTTAATATCGTTCAATCTACGGAATGTACCCCAAAAGCGAGAAGAGTCATTGATGTTCGTTATTTTGGCTGTATTAAAAGCAATTATGTTTGATAGTAAATTATATTGAACCTGATTTCTCAAGGTAGACATGAGATAATCAGAATTATTGCGTATAGCTACTTTGTAGAGCCTACCTCTCTCCTTCATCATTGAACTTAGCTCCTGAGTGATCCACGGCGCGGGTAATTTTCTAGGTTGGTACATATGAAGCGTAGAGAATTTTTCATTAGCAACAATTGCAATTGCATCAAACATAGAAATTTTGTCCGCTGTAGGATCAACCGAAGACAATTCAGACCAATTGCAAGACACCAAATATCTCAAAAAATCGTCAACATTCACGTTACGAAAATCACAATAAGATAGGAATCTGTTTTCCTGTTTAGGAAGCAGGTACTCGACATAAATTAGGTCATGTTGAGATAGAAATGGTACCTCTCTTTGGCCATATTCTACTGTCTTATCCTCATCATAAACAGCACAAATATCTAACCAAGTGTGAGAAGAGGCAGTGTGATGTGTAGAAGAGTACGGTACGATTGAAAGCTCATTGGAAAAGAAAAATCGTTTGATATGATTAGGATAGAGGGCATCTTTACAAATATCAGCATTAAAATCGCCAACAATAATAACATTAGTGTACAGAGGGAAGTGAAGAGAAAATGCCGTTTCAAAATCAGTGATAGAGCCAGTATAGGGTGGACGATGAACTATCGAGAGCAAGATATTAGGAGCATTTGGTATTTTAATTTCAATGATGAGAAATTCAGTTGAAGGCACTGAGGAACAATGGGTATCATCACAAGAATAGGTTTGCAAAACACGTACTGAGAGAGAAGATAAGATGTACACACCAACCTGACCACCCTGTCTGTCAACTCTGTCACATCGCAGAAAATAATAATTAGGAATAGCAACAAAATTATCAATAATAAATTTGTTAAGCCACGCCTCATAAATAGCAATAATGTCATAAAGATTAGAAAAAAGAAAAGACCGTAAATCGTGAATATATGCTTTGAGAGGCTGGGCGTTAGCATGACAAACAGTTACATTTTTATTTGCAGAAAATATATGTATACATATTTTTTAAATAACACCATAATACAATAAAGCATACAAAAACCACAGGCCAACAAACTCCAAGCCCACAAAACCCAACTACACATATCTCAAGCCCACATATCCCAAGTCCACAAACCTAAAGCCCACAAAACCCAACCTCACATATCCCAAACTTAAATATCCCAAGCCCACAAATCCCAAGCCTACAAAACCCAATTCCCCGAAACCTAATTCCACAAAATCCCAAGCTCACATATCTCAAGACCACAAACTCCAAGTCCACAAAACCCAACCCCGCATCCCAAGCCCACGAATTTCAAGCACACAAAATCCAAGCCCACAAACCCCAACCCCACATATCCCAAGCCCACAAACCTCAAGCCCACAAAACCCAAACCCGCAAACCCCAAGCTCACTTATTCTAAGCCCACAAAATCTAAACTCATAAAACCCAAACCTACAAACTCCAGGGCCTACATATTCGAAGCCCAATACCACAAAATCCAACACCACAAATTCTACGCCCACAAAACCTAATACTCCATGCCTACAAAACCTAAGCCAACTTGGTTGTGTCTTTTTGTTTGTTTTTTGTGATTTACTGTTAATATAGAATATTTTGTTCCAAAGGAAGAAGAAACTTATTCAATGTATTTTTTTTATCCGAGCTGGGGGGAAATGCTTAATGCACAGTGGGTAGTCGTGAGAGACTCATACCCCTTGTGTGGGACCTTCAATTTCAAGTTTCATTCATAAGAAAGTGACCCTTCATTGTATACCCACTAAAACCCTAACCTGTTTTTACATTTTGCTGTTGTAATAGACAGAATATTTTGTAAGAAAACTTTAACTCGCTTCGGAAGTTCGTCGTGCTTTTGTTCTTTAGTTCCTCTTAAGCGACTTATACATGGTCCTGATAAAATTAACATTTAATGCATAACATCTTCATTAGTTAATTCTCTTTTACTCATTCTGCTGTGAGAAGCGCGAGCTTGTCGAAATATGTTGTTACTTGATTCTTGTGCTTCTTCTGAAAAACAACTCAGTGGTGCATCAAAATGTTCCATTATATCGCATCCATGTAAAAGTACTTTATGCACTGTAGATGGCATTTTGTACCATGAGTATTTAGCAATACATAATTTAGCTGTTTCATGACAAGATATTTTAAATTTATCAACACGAATTTCTTGCTTCTTTGAAATAACTTGCAGGACTGTATGTATGTAATCGTACTATCATTTCTTCATCTATTTCCGTAATTTTTGATACTTTATCTGCATGACTAAAAAAACCGCGGCTAACATTCCCAGTATTTGTTGTTCCTGCACCTTGTTTCACTACACCAACTGCTAAATGTAATTGTTTCTTTAAAACATCTTTTGAATTTACTTGAATTTGAATACCCTAAGCCCACAAAATCGTGTTGTCGAATACGGTTGTCGAATTTTCGGGTTAGAAAATTGGTATAGATTGGATAGAGCTTTGAAAACATGTTTTACATAATTTATATTAAACCTCCTTTAATACCAACAAAAATAAATGACACTATAATTAGTTATAATTAATTAATTATAATTAATTAATTATTATTTTTCTTCCATCCTACATTATATTATTATGTTTTTTTTAAACTTGTTCTCGGGTGAACCCGACTCGATGATGTAGACTCTTCCACCTTTTTTTTTCTCGCATCACGATGTCGGGTCGATTGGCTCGGATGTAATGATCCGTCTGGATAGTAACATCCCAATAGGACTTGCACGTTGGTGGCGGAAGTGATAACGTGTTCAGTGACAGGTCGTGAGAGGATTTTACGGATTTTGTGTGGAAGGTGTGAGTGGAGTGTGAGGGTGGAAGCCTAGGAGGTGAGTAGGGTGGTGTGCGGTGAATTGGGGAGATAAAAAGTAATTGTCAGCGTAGGTGTGAGGTGGGATTTAGTTAGATAAAGAAAGTGAGGTTAGGTTGACAATGAAGGGGGGGGGGGGGGGGTCAGGAGTCTTGGAAGCGAGAAGGTAAGGGAGAGAGCGTCTAGCGAAAGTGACGGGAAGGATCTCTTGAAGAGGAAGCGAGACAGCCAAGAGAGTCCGGAGAAAAAGCGAGGTCAAGAGCCCGTTTAAAAAAAGCGGGATAACACCTAGGTCACCCCCCCCCCCAAATGGAGGGGATGTTGGAAAAGAAGGCTCTCGGGATGCTGTTAGGCGTGATCAGGGGGCCGAGGGAGGACGTAAGGGGGACTAAGGAGCAGATGGAAGGCATGAGGGAGGACTTGAGAATCAGAGATGAGAAATGGGAAAAGGACGTGAAAGAGCTGAGGGAGAGAGTAGAAGGGTTAGAGAGGGAAAGGAAAGAAAAAGAAGTTAAAATAAAGCAGATGGAAGAGGAAGTTAGGGTGTGGAAGGAAAGGAGGGAAAAAAGGCTTGAGAAGGTGGAGGGCAGGGCGGAAATGGAAGTAGGAGACGGGGGTGGGGAAGCGAGATTAAAGGTATCTGGGAGAGGGTATAGAATATGATCGAAGAGAAAGTGGGAGAGCGTAGGAATGAAAAGGAGGAGAGGGCGGATAGGGAAAGGATAAGGGCAATGGAGAGAAAAGAGAAGGCAGGCAGGAGAAATAATATTGTGATAAGAGGATTGATGCTAAAGAGCGGGTAAGAAAGGGAGGGCGTGGAAGCGCTGCTACAGAGCATAGCGTGGGTTAAAGGCATGGTAGGGAAAGTTAAGTTGGAGGGGAGAAAGAGATGTGCAGAGAATGCTGTACGACAGGGCTAGGAGGGAGGGGAGTGAAGGGAGATCGGCGAAGGTAGGATATTGGAAAATGAAAGTAGACAAGAAAATGTGGGTGTAGGACGAGAAGGAGGTGTTGAAGGAAGTGCAGGGGGGGAGGGAGTGCAAATGAGGGAAGTAAAGATAGGAGTGGTAACGTGTAAGTTTGTGACAGTGTACAATAAGGATAGGATGGAAAGAATTAGAGAAAGGGTGGAAGACTTGCTAGGCGAAAGAGAGAAGGGTATGGTGGTACTGGGTGGGGACTTTAGTGCGAGGATGGGGAGGGAAGGGGGCCTTTACAGGGAAGGGGAGAGATTCGAAAGGAAATCGAAGGATAAGATAATAAATAAGGAGGGGGAGATTCTAAGGGACTGGATGCAGGATAGAGGCTGGGCGTTGGCGAATCGTATGGCAACTGGGGACGAAGAGGGAGAATACACATATGTAAGTAAGATGGGGGTATCGGTGATAGACTATATGGTCATAAATATGCAAGGATGGGAGGAGTCGGACAAATTCGCAGTAGAGGGGAGGGTGGAATCAGACCATCAGCCATTAAGACTGTGGATAAGAGGAGAGGGTGGCGGAAGGCAATGTGGTGAAGAAGTATCGATAGGGGAGAGGGTGACCTGGACGAGGGAGGTGACAGAGAAGTATCAGGAGCAGTTAGGAAAGGTACGCTTCGAAGGAGAGTCGGTGGAAGAGATATGGGAGGATCTGAAAGAGAACGTGAAAGGGTGTGTGCAAAAGAAGGTATTTAGAAAGAAGAAGAAAGGAATGGTGAAGCCGTGGTGGCATAGGGAATGTTAAAAGATGAAAAGGAAGGTTAAGAGAAAGTACAAGAAGTGGAAAGACGGTAATGCGAAAAGGAAGGAGTAGGTAGAAATGAGGAAGGGGTTTAGATTGATGTGTGAGAAGAAAGAACAGGAAAAGGAGAAAGATCTGGAAGAGGAGTTAGGAAATGTTAAGACAGAGGGGGACGTCTGGAAGATAATAAATAGGTTTAGGAAGCGTAGAGTCGGGGTAAGCGAGAAGATAGGGAGTGAGGAGTGGAGTGAGTTTTTTAAAGAATCATTCCAGGGCTCAGATTCAAGGGAGAGGGATGGTGGGAGTAGAAGAACGCGGAAGGCAGAGATGGAGGAGTTGAATGACGAGGAGATAGAGAAACAGATAAGGAAGTTGAGATAGACAGGGATAGACAGGAAAATTATAGAGGGATTCCACTAATGAATACGACGTATAAAATATACGCGGTGGTGGTGACGGAGAGGCTGCGGAAGGATGTCGAGGGGAAAGGAATATTGCCGGAGACGCAGGCGAGCTTTAGGGTGGGTAGGAGTACTATCGACAATATCTGCGTTCTGCAGCATGTGGTGGATAGATAATTAGCGAAGAAGGAGTCAAGAGTATACGCGCTTTTTGTGGATCTCAAAGGCGCGTTTCCTTCGGTGGATAGGGGGAGGTTGTGGGAGGCGATGGAGGATAGGGGAGTGGAGAGGGGCATGATCGAGAGGGTAAGGGAGATATATGAAGAGCCCAAAGATAAGGTAGGGGGAGGGGAGGGGATTTCAGAGGGATTCTGGATATATGGGGGGTTAAGCAAGGGTGTCCGCTTAGCCCACCGCTTTTTGCGATTTTAATTGCGGATATGGAAAGTAAGCTAGAGGCCGGGGTGGTAGGAGGAGTCAGGATAGGAGGGGTTAGAATTTGGTCACTAGCGTATGCAGATGACATAGTGTTGCTAGCAAGAAGCGAGGAGGCCTTGAAGGAGATGATGAAGAGGTTGAGAAGATACCTGGATAAGAACAGGTTAGAGCTGAATGCGGAAAAGTCCAAGGTTATGGGGCTCGGAAAAGGAGGGGGAAGGGATAAGGGAGTGGAAGTGGAAGGGAGAGGCGGTGCAGGAGGTGAAAGTGTTTGTGTACCTGGGCTTCTTGTTTCGGAGGAATGTGGGAGTGGATGGCCACATAAAAGAGAGAATGAGGAGGGCAAGTGTGCTGATGAGGCAGGTGTGGTGGTTGGGAAAGAAGTTATTTGCAGATGGTTTTGGAAGGAGAATGAAATTGTTTGACTCACTAGTGAACAACTAAGCCGAACAATTTATCTTCATGATTTTTTTTCGATAAAAAGAAAATCAGAGTTATAGCATTTACAAAATTTAAAAAATCAATCGAAAATCAAAATTTTAAGCCAAACAACGCACGATATGAAAAAAAGTCAAGAAAAGAAAAACGTTGCTTTTTGAAAGCCCTACAAGATCATCATAACTATTATCAAAAATCGAGCGCGTAGCGCGAGTGTCACGATGAGAATGTATACCTCAAAGCCTACAGAGCTTTGAGCAGCTTAATATTTAACTATACTTAATTACGTAGAAAAATCAGAATATGAAGACGCATATAAATACTGGGATCTAAAAGAGATCTTTTTATAAAGTTACATTCAAGCATTCCAAGTGTAACGAATAAATGTCCGAGCGCGATGCGCGAGGTCTAAATATGTCTGAGCGCGAAGCGCGAGATCCAGCAGACGCAAGCAGAAGCAATGACGAGGCGAGAGTAATATATAAATTTTGATTCAATCCGATAATCGAAAAAACTTGCGTAAATTGGTCAGGACAGCTGTAAAAGGTTGCATCGATAAAAATAACTGCAAGCTGGCATAAAAACAATCAATTTTTCGTCAGGTACATTTCTTGGCAAATCTGGTATTATTTTACTTCGAGCATGTCCAATGTTGTGTCGAATAAGATCAGCATCGTCAGGGGTCAGTGTTTCAATATCTTGCTTTTTTAATTCGCGATATGATGGGGGAAAAGAGAGAGGACTACTACTTGGCTATGCCCTCTCTGTCGATTTTCACCTAAGGACGCAAGACAACAGCAGTCGCACGGTGGCCTTTAAAAATGTTAAATGATATTTTCAGGTACCCGAAAGTTATGAATAGGAGATTGTTTTTAATGCTTCTGGGGAAACATTTTTGATGAAATTAAAATATTTCCCTGAACGGATTTTTTCCCTGGAAAACCCTATTTGAAATACTAAAAATCAGTAAAATACTATTTTCAAGTTAATAAGGCCATATAATTACGTTTATATAAAGGAGTTATATGTAAATTAGAATTACTAACGAGAAGTTAATCAATAAATAAACAAAAGAAACGATTTTTAAAAAATTTAAATCAATATATTTATTAATATTTCATCAAAAAATTCGTATACATAATGTTCAAGTTTCAATGTTAATTTCTTATAAAAACTATAGTAAGTATAATATACATAATATTTTAATGTTATTGTAGAATACATAATGTGTAATATACAATGTGCAATAATATATAATAGCTATATAATAATTGTATTATAATTAAACGTGCCTACTGTTATATTCATGTGCAGCTTTAAGTAAACGTTCTGCGTAGTTAGAATTTGACTTTTTCACTTTATATTGTTTCCATATTTTTTTAAAGTCTGCATGAGAATATTCTACGGCTTGTTATGAGTAAAATCCTAAGCCTTTATTATTTTTTTTACAAAAATCTTCGACGTGAAAAAATACTGCGTGAACTTTCGGAGTTACTCTTATGCCTAAATCTAGATAACTCTCTCTGAATATCATTACCATTTCAAGATATCCTGGTTTCAATTCAATTGAAAAACAGGAATCGACAACATTTTCAAATGCTTCGAAACATTGTACATATTTCATACAAACAAAATTACTCACGGATGAGCAAATTTCACGAAGTACATCAACTTTATTTAACAACGTTTTACTTAAATTCCCAGCAAATCCTGCACTTCCATACAGCACTTCTCTACTGACGTTACTCTTTTTGGCCCACATTTCACTAAGATTCTCAAATTTTGTATGCATGTTATCAAACAAAGTGTTTACTACTCCAATTAATAAATGTAATTCAGGTCGCGGAACTAAATTGTGTTGAAACCAGGATATCTTGAAATGATAATAATATTCAGAGAATTCTAACTACGCAGAACGTTTACTTAAAGCTGCACATGAATATAACAGTAGGCACGTTTAATTATAATACAATTATTATATAGCTATTATATATTATTGAACATTGTATATTACACATTATGTATTCTACAATAACATTAAAATATTATGTATATTATAATTACTATATAGTTTTTATAAGAAATTAATATTGAAACTTGAACATGATGTATACGAATTTTTTGATGAAATATTCATAAATATATTGATTTAAATTTTTAAAAAATCGTTTCTTTTGTTTATTTATTGATTAACTTCTCGTTAGTAATTCTAATTTACATATAACTCCTTTATATAAACGTAATTATATGGTCTTCTTAACTTAAAAATAGTATTTTACTGATTTTTAGTATTTCAAATAGATTTTTCCAGGTAAAAAAAACGTTCAGGGAAATATTTTAATTTCATCAAAAATGGTTCCCCAGAAGCATTCCAAACAATCTCCTATTCATTACTTTGGGGTACCTGAAAATATCATTTAACTTTTTTAAAGGTCACCGCGGTCGGGGAAAGGGTGATAGTTCGAGGGAGCCGGGAGCCAAATCGGGAGAATAGGGGGGATGCGGAACGATAGGGAACCCTAACTCCAGCAATTTTTCGGCCAAAACTGCAGTGGAGTCAGCATGTGCGTTGTTATGTTTCAGGCGTGTAGTGGTGTATCCATGTTTCATCTGGAGTGACAAAACGACGCTGAAGTCCTATGGATTCCACTGAAATAGCTGCAAACAATCCTTGAAACACGCCATGACTTCGTTTTTGGTCAACTGTGAGCAATTGCGGCACCCATCTTACGGATACCTTTCTCATTCTGAAGTAGTGGTCTCAACAGGGCGTCCAGAACGTTCATCGTCACGTGTGCTCATATGGTCACTCCGAAAATTTTAAAACCACTTATTAACCGTTCTAATCGAAGGTGCAGATTCATCATAATGTTTATCAAGCTTCACTGTAGTCTCTCGAAACGAGATGCTTATGAGGCATGAAACCCCCTTAAGGCTTGACAATGAAACTTCATTTTTATAAGAGTTATGATGGGGGAAATAAAAGTAAAAAATGGGTAATCTTTTCGAAATCAATTTAAACGGTTTGGATGAAAAAATATCTGTTATAGATATGAATGAGACTATTTTCTGACACATATAAGCACGCGAAAATATCTTCTACGGCAAATTTCAATCACAAGGGCTTTCCGTTGAATATCAGCTCTGATTGTGTACTTCATCATATACGTTTCCAACATTTTTCGTGATGGTACTACATGGTTACAAAAAAATATATCTCATATAACATACTTTTTTCTTTAGAATTAGTTGAGCAATTTCGATAAAAACTAATTTTTTATTATATAGGTACTTTATCCCTCCATAACTCAAAAATGTGCTTCCAAGGTGCTCCCAATACATAACTGATTTAGCATATTTACTGTAAAATGTATATGATGTACATAACGTATATTAGAACATGAAATTCCTGAAATTATGTTTAGTTTTATAAAACAGTTGCTTATATTGTGTTATTTTCCAGTTTGAATTTCAAGAGATTTCTAAGATTTCAGGAAGCCATACACATAAGATTTCAAGATATTTAATTTCAACTTGTCCGACTTATATTTTAATATGTAGAATTACCAGATTATAATAATTATATAATATAATTGAGTCATTCAATTCATATGCCAACAGCCATACCACGCTGAAAAAACCAGTTCTCGTAAGATCACTGAAGTTAAGCAGCGTTGGGCGCGGTTAGCACTTGGATGGGTGACCATTCGAGAAAACTGAGTGCTGTTGGCACATCGTGGGTGTGGTGAGCCCACACTTGTAGTTATTTACTACAAGTTATCAACCTAGAAACACTACCCGAATCGGGTAGTGTCACGCCTACCCCGAAAGGGAAATGGCTTAATGGTATACATACATACATACCCTCAGGCGCCAGACGCCCACTTGGTGTCACTCAGTGAATAAATTAGCGAGCAGTAACCTGAAATTTCCTTTCTAATGGTGCCGTCCCATGCTTCCGTTTTTCTTCATAGTTCTGCGTTCTGCGTTTTGTCACTAGGCCAATGGCCGAAATTCCAAGCGTCACTACAAATATGTTATTGGCTGAGATATTGAACGCAGATACAGAACGCAGAGCACCGAACTACACAGAATAACGCAATCATGGGGCGGCACCCTAAAAGATCTCTAAGAATAAATACCTAGCTCAAGGCAAAACCAATATAAAATTATGGCCCCAACCTACTTATTATGGGTTGGTTATGAGCCCAACCAAACATGGGTGACTATTTTCGGCATTCTGCGCGCAAGTGATATAAGTGATATAAGTGATAAGTGATATAAGTGTGTGTGTTTTTTTCGGTTTATGATGGATTCTATAAGTTCTTTAACTGATCTTTCTAGGGGTGCAATCAGAAATGTTGTATCTGGATTATTTAACAAGATATACATTATTAAAAAAGAGTCTTTGAATGCGTGCCTCAAACTCAAGATTTCTTAAATCGCTCACCCCTGTAAAATTTCACATTTTCCTAGCAGGTCCCTTTTCTCGGATAGCGTCACACACACGTATATATATATAATTTAAAAAAAAAGTTAAACAACCACCGCAGGGTCCCACTAAGAGCAACTGCCATCCAAAAAATGTCAATAGCCCCCAGTAGTACCGCGGTAAATCACACCCACGGCCACGTCTCAGAACCGTGAGATGGGTGGTCATAGGCAACGACGAAATCACAACGACAGGCCGGCGAAACCCTCGTGTGTCTTGAGGACACGAAGCGACCCAAGGATGACAGATTTCTGCATCCATCTCGCAAGTGCCTTGACATATTATTGGCACGCGGGTATGGCTTTAAGGTTACGAACCAGTGATAGTTTCGCACCTCCGAGAGCGCCTATCACAAGGATAATTACTTTTACCGAATATTTTGGGTACAGTCGTTGTAGCTCTCTTTTAAGGTCTTGATACCTCTCCTCTTTTTCTTTCTCCTTCACAGTGATGTTGTATTCGGATGGAGCCGAGAATTCGATCACGAATATAGTTCGTTTCTCGAAGTCTTGGAGAACAATGTCAGGCCTCGAGTGCGCAACGGAGACTGCTGCCCGAAAATCGTAGTTCCAGAAAATTTGGCACTTCTCGTTTCGGACAATCGACTCTATCTCCCTTGGAGCATTCGGCAGGGCAAGGTCGCGGCCAACACCGTAAGAGCGACAAAGATCGTAATAAAGCACTCTTAGGGCCGCATTATGTCTGTAGATATACGTCGTTCCCGCGTGGGTCGGACACCCTGATAGTATGTGTTCTAGGTACTCAGCGTGTGCATGGCACGCTCTGCACCTATCACTGGGAACTTCTTGACATAAAATGCGCTCACGGTATGCTAAGGTGGAAATGACACCGTCCTGGCATGCGAAAATAAAACCCTCTGTACCTGAATCCGCGCCTTTGTAAAGGAATGCTCCTTCGCCAATCATCTCGTGGTTCCTGACCATCTTTAGGAGAGGATCTCTGCCATTCGCAATGATGTAAGCTGTGCTTAGAACAATCCGGTTATGAAGACACTGGAGATTCAGAAGTCCGCGTCCGCCTTGACGGCGTGAAATATATAATCGCGAAACTGACGAATTGATATGCAAGCTTTTATGCATATGCATGATCTTACGTGTAATGACATCAAGGGCCTTAAGCTCGTTCTTCGTCCATTGAACTACCCCAAACGAGTAGAGTAGAACCGGGACGGCAAGCATGTTAGTCGCAGATACCTTGTTCAACGCCGACAGATTGGAAGACCAAATCTGTCGAAGAAGATGCTTGTATCTACTTCGGAGAGATTCCTTCACTGATGTTACGTCCTGAATGCGGTTTTGAGGCACGCCCAGGTATGTATAGGTCTCTCCAGTATTAAGATGTCTGATAACACTTATATTCACAAGCTCAGGGTCCTTGGGAACGCCAGTAATCTTTCCTTTCTTCAGATGAATTTTGGCACACTTGTCCAAGCCAAAGTCCATCCCGATCTCTCCTGTGTAGTTCTTGACAATATTTATAGCAGTTTGAAGTTTTCTTTTACCAGAGGCATAGATCTTCAGGTCATCCATATAAAATACATGAGTGACCTTATGCTCGCGCTGATTAGTGTCGCCAGAGGTATCCAGGAGAATTTCGTAGTGCGAAAGATAGAGGCAGAAGTGTGATGCAAAATAGCAAAGGGCTCATGGTATCACCTTGAAAGACGCCCCTCTGGAAGGTCACGTTGTTCGTTGTCACACGATAATTTCTAGATGAGATAGTAAATCTAGTTTTCCAAAGAGGCATCAATCTCACTATGTGTAGATGTACCTTCAAGCTTTCCAACAGACAGATGATAAGTCTATGAGAGGTTGAATCGAAAGCTTTCCGGTAGTCAATCCAGGCCATTGACAGGACGCGCTGATGGGCTGCAGCGTCTTTATAGATACACATGTCAATTAGCAGGTTCTCTCGACAGCCTGCTACACCTTTTTTTGAGCCACGTTGTTGTCAGTATCTTCTTTCAACTCTAGTGTTTTCGGGATCTTGTACAGCTCTCTCCAAAAAGTCTCCACCTCCTTGGGCTTGGGTGGATTTTTTACAGAAACAGGTGGATCGCTGAAGAGACGCGATGGGTCAGCGAGAAACTGTTGATTCTCCCTGATCCATCTCTCCCTCTTCTGTATTCTCCTCCTTGCGTCAGATAACAGCTGTATTTTGTCAACAATATGCTGCTTGATTGTCAGCAGCTTTGACTTGTTTAGTGTGTGATTCAGGATCCTTAGTTCTTGGGCGAACTTTCGAACCCTTTCCGTAAACGGTCTACCAGATGTTATGTAGTCAATCACACATTGAACACGGGACGCATTCTGTCTTGCCCATCCAATCTTCTTGTTCAGTTGATGCAAGCGTCTTTTGGTCTTTTGATCCATCGTCGGTTTCAGCCTTCGATTTGAATCAGCCAAAGCTCTCGCAGCACCATAACCTGAGCAATTGATGTCTCCACGAAGGATGGCATCCATTTCAGCCAGATCTTGGGGCTTAGGAGGAACTTTCATGTTAATGTTCCTTCTTGTAATGAAATTGCGATCATCTCTCAGAAGGTGCCGGCTTTCTGCGGTTGGTCTCAATGTCGCTTCCTCATCTTCGTCTGCAGCTTGATAAAGCAGCGGTTGGGGAAGCATTCCGCGTACATATCCATTTTTCCGGAGGTTGACGGCTTGATTTCGCAAAGACTGATGCGAAACGTGCTGAAGCTCTGTGTGTTTCTGGCACCACAGAGTGTGCGTACGCGCCATAAATCTTCGGTGAACAGGGATAATGCTGGCATCGTTTCAGTCTAACAAGTCATCCTTGAGTTGATCCGTCCACTGAATGTGGGCGTTTCGCCGATTCGTCGTCGTGTTTCCATCTAAATTATTTTCAGCACCCCGAACTCTAGGCTGATCGGCATTGTTTGCCGACCCATTGTCGGGTGCTCTGCGCGTTCGATTGTCTTGAACCGCATCTACAACATTTTGGTGTTTTGGAGGTTTCATGGTTGTTCCCACGAGCAGCTAGGGAAAGGGTTAGTCCATCCTTGTAGAGCCCTGCGTGCAAGGATAAGGCTGATACTCTGAGAGGTCGGCCGGTATCCCAGAGTATATATAAGCGAAGAACACCCAAGCCCAGGACCCCCCCCCCCTCCAGAACCCCCCGGCTTCTCCGCTCCCACCCTTGACGAGCGAAGAACACCCAAGTCCACGACCCCCCCCCCCCCAGATCTCCTCGGGCTTCGGCCCAAGCCAAATCTCACTGGCTTTTTCGCTCCCACGCTCGTCCGAGCGAAGAACACCCAAGCCCAGAACGCGCCCCCCCCCCCCCCCTATCTCCTGGATTTTACCGACTGACAGAACGTCTGCATCACCGTCCCCAAAACTGCATCACCCATCCCACTCGCTGCCCACAGTAGCGTTTGCTTACACTCCTAGGTACGTGTCTCACATTTCACACTGAAGACAATATATTTTAGTTAGAAACCATTTCTGAGATCGGTACAGCGTACTATATGGAAAAAGTTCTTTTCATAATAAGCAATTCGTTTGAAAAATTCTTGTATTTTTATTAAATTATTATTCCATTGTTTTATTTAATATAATTAATTTCCATATTTTTGTGGAAGAAAATAACCCTATTTCCCCTTTTTGAGATTATTGTGCAGTATAGAGACTGTATTAATTATTATTTATTATCTAACTATTCACCTAGAAACACTACCCGAATCGGGTAGTGTCACGCCTACCCTGAAAGGGAAATGGCTTAATGGCATACATCTAAGTCTCATAAACTTATTTTAACAAAATAATTGATTTCAGAGAAGCAATAAAGCAAAAAAAGGAGACACAAAGAGTAAGGCTGACAAAGATGTGACTGACAAAAGTCTCCGAAAAACTACCAGGGCCGCTACTTTAAAATTACCAAACACCATTATTGATTTGGATACAGCGTTTAAAATGCTGTCATTGCTGTACGAGTAAGTAGTAAGCGTATCTACCTTTCTTTGATTAATGATATAATCTTAGTACTTTAAACTGCTGTTTTGTTGTTCTTACGAATATTTATTAAATAGTGTTTTTTAATCCTGTAAATTTAAGATCACTATTAAGTTATTTGTAATTTTAGTGTGCTAAAATTGAAAAGCCTTTGATACTTATTACAATTCTAATATTTGTGGAGTTTTGAAGGGTTAAAATTTTTAATTATGCAATAGGTTATGTTTCAAAGCGTGGTTCCTAAAATATTTCCTCACTCTTAACACCTGTGTAGTAGCGGTAGTACACCCCGATCAGACGCAAATCGCTAAGAAGGCAAAACAATGGCTACTTTGTTGTGTATTTCTTTATTCAAATAATTAGTAAAAAGCCCAATTACAAATTTAACCAACAAGAAGTATTCAATTACCAGTTAATTTAAATCTAAAACTACTCTGAACATAATCTAAACTTAAAAATAATCTATTAGAATGTGAAATTTGAGGGGCCGAAGACAGTAAGCCCTTCTTCATTTAATTCTTTTGCGATTCTGGTAGTTCGAGATATTGATGAGTGTTCGCCGAAACTTGTCATAGCGTTAGATTTTTGGGATATATAAAAGTGAATCGCTTCTATTTATAAACATATCTATGGTACGAATGCGAGAGTGGCAAGAGTGTGAGCTATTGAGCATTACGAGTGGAGAGAGTGGAGGAAGTGCAGGTACAGCCTTTATTGCGTGGTCGAGGATAACACATTATAATTTAGTAAAGATAGAACTATGTTGAATGGAAGCTTTAAAAAATGAGAAAGAAATTATCAGGCTTAAGATGGTTAATTAAAATTTCATGCGTTGTTCAATCATTTTCTTGGGCGAACCCTGTTTTTCATTATCAGCCACAGACTACGTCAAGTGCCTGATGAGTTAAACAAGTCAAAATTTTATAAAGATGTTTGAAACCTCTTACGAAGATGTTGAGATCAAATTAAGTTCAAGCTCCATAGAGTTTCAGTCGTCTACTTCCTGATGGTGAAGCAAGTTTCTTAGAATGCGACAGGTTTTTAGTAAAATCGCTTTTTGTGCTGTTACCAGTACCCTACTGACTCCTAAATGTTTGAGATCTTCGGTGCATCTTGCGTGCACATTTCCTGCATCCGAAATCGCAATAGGATGAATAGATACATGTTTTACATTTCTCAATATTGTCTTTACTTCATGCCTTAGCTCGCTATACTTATGGATCTTGATTGTATAGGTTGCGTGCAAGTTCCTGTTAAGTGGACACGCAATGTAGATTATGTAGACTCTTCTTCATTTTTTTCTTACGTATCACAATATCGGATCGATTGGCTCGGATATAATGATCGGTTTGTATAGTTGCATTCGAGTATAAGATGTAGTCTTAGTTTTCTAAAACGGGCACTGCACTGTATCTATAGAATCCATTCTGTTAAGATGTCTAGGTTTGGGGCAAGTTGTACTACATAATTATGTCTGTGCTTGTTGTACTCTCTCTAAACCACTACTCGCCGTAAATAGATTTTTTGTATCCATTGTGCCTCTAATTCTACCATGCTGTGTTACCTGATATTCAATACTTAAACTCAATAATACCCGGAAAAAATACCGGTAGAAAGTTTGGGTACATTTCCTTTGATCGTTTGAAAATTCATGCTTCACTTCAAAGACGAATATCATTTTAATGAACGAGTCAAAAATATCAAGCTTCAAAGTTAAAAGTTTTTTTTAGCAAAATGAACATTTTGAAATCTTGAGTTCAACTCTTTGCCAAATCTAGAAAAGTGTTTTATAAAAATTTTGAAAAAAACATATAATAAAGAAAAATCGTACTCTTTGAATCTAAATCAAGAGCACGATTAAATATTATGTAATTGCTGGATATTCATATAAAATAGGCTGTGTATAAATATCCGGTGCTGGACGCTAGGTTGTTATCCGGTAGATTGCTCTGATTGGTTACACGGCAGTGGGTGGGGTCTGCCGGACAGCAGCATCGTGTAAACTCTACGGCATCCGACTTAGTATATTTCTTATTTTCTTGAGACGCGCACAAGGTATAACCTCAAATTGAAGTATATAATTTGGAAGGATAATATAAGTGTAACTTTTTTTACACACTTGAATATGTAATTGTTTATTGAAAATCAGTTAGTTGGTGTTTCTGATTTTATCTTTCCTTGTACATTTACTTCATCATTCTTTTATTACTAAGAAGACAAGGCATAACCTTAAAGTGAAGTATATAATTTGGAAGGAGAATATAAGTGTAACTTTTTTACATGCTTGAATATGTAATTGTTTATTGAAAATAAGTTATTTGGTGTTTCCGATTTTATCTTTTCTTGTACATTTACTTTATCATTCTTTTATTACTAAGTAGACAAGGCATAACCTCAAAGTAAATTATATGATTTGGAAGGAGAATATAAGTGTAACATTTTTTATACACTTTAATATGTAATTGTAATTGTTTATTAAAAATGAGTTATTTGGGGTTTCCGATTTTTTCTTCCCTTTACATTTACTGTATCATTCTTTTATTACTAAGAAGATTTTTATATAATTCTATTTGTGGGAGTTATAGGCAGTTATTATTTTAGAAGAGTATAAATTATTTGTTTTTGATAAGTTTAACTTATGTAAAACTTCTGTTTTAATGAAACTCCCACGATTTGTATTTATTGTAGAGAATATTTTTGGGAACAAAATAAGCCGCGTCAATGATAAAGATTAAATCTAAAATTATAATTGAACAATTCGGAAAACAATTTTTCTTTTAAATCACGTTTAATGACATTTAAAGATAAAAAGTAAATTTTGGAGTTGTTTTCAAAATAACTCATTAAAGATTCTTCAGAGCAAAAAGGTATCTTTAAGTCTTCTTTCAATATAATTTTTATTTTATTCGGGGAAAAGGAATATTATAGTAGTTTTAAAAAAAGTACTTCAAATTAAACTCTGCCCGGCAGACCCTGCCCGCTGCCGTGTAACCAATCAGAGCAATCTACCGGATATCAACCTAGCGCCCGGAACCGGACATCTATAGACAGCCTATACAATATTTACACGTGGAATATTAGTTTTTGGGAGCCAAAAGTCCGAGATTCGTCGTTAACCTTATAAAAATATGAAGATTAACGACGAATCTCGGACTTTTGGCTCCCAAAAATTAATATTGCTCGAATAATTATTTTGTATGCTTAGCCAGCAATGACATAATATTTAATCGTGCTCTTGATTTATATTTAAAAAGTAGGATTCACTTTTGATTTTATGATTTTTCCAAGCTTTTAGAATTACTTTTCTAGATTTGGATAAGAGTTGAACTCAAGATTTCAAAATGTGCATTTAGCCAAAAAAAATTTTTAACTTTTGAACTAAATATTTTTTGACTCGTTCATTAAAATAATTTCAACGTAGGCTGATTCGACGTGAAATTTTCTAATCTTTCAAAAAATTCTACGTTAAAAGTCGTAGATTCAGTTTCTGTACAGATATTCGTCTTCGAAGATCTTCATTTTCGTCCTTGTTCTCTTACTCTGCGCTCCCTAATTCCCCTCTGATTAAATGCACTATTCTGTATTTATCTAGTCCGAATTCCATGTGGATATCATTGGAAAACTGCTTTGTAACATAAATGATTCGCTGCAGTTTCTTGTTTGAACTAGCGTATAGCTCCAGGTCATCCATGTACAGAAGATGGTTCAGTTAATGACCATCCTCATTATTATGTATTTTAAACACATGCGACATGCTATTTAGCGTTTTGCGTATATATTATATATATATATATATATATGTGTGTGTGTGTGTGTGTGTGTGTGTGTATATCTAATTTTGTATCCCCCCCCCCTTGGTTGTGCATGATCGAAATACTTGATTCTTGTTCCCCAAAGCATCATCGCACGACCTAGAAATTCGATGATGCGATGGCAGATCTTGTAAATTTGTAAGAGCAAAATAGTAAATTCAGGGAAGGACCAAAAAATTTTACTTGGATATCCAAAACGACTGGGGCAAAAAAAGTTGTGCACGGGTACCCTTATCACCCACCTGAAGTTTCATGGACATGAATAAGATAATGAATAAGGACCAGACGAGTCAATTCTTACGTATTTTGGGTCGCTGAATCCGGATCCAGAGTCGGAATGCCGAAGTTAGCTCTTGAGGTTAGCAAGAAAACAATAGTTAACTTCGAAATTCCGAATTCGGATTCAGCGACCCAAAATACGTAAGAATTGACTAGTATGGTCCGTCGGACATCCTACTTTTTTTGTGATTCTGTGATATCTTTGGGTTCCCCGGGGCCAGATATGACCTCTGCTCCTGAATAAAAATTTCAAACTAATTTTTGGTGCAATTATTGAGTCATTTAGACGCGTAAGTATTTTAAACTAAAAATAACAAAATTAGAATTACTCTATTTAAGAACAAAATTAATTTCAATTTTGAACAACCACAAATTTGTTATGGAATCGAAAATTTTAAATATGCTTGGTCATTCGACGTGAAAAATTGAGTAAAAAAGGCTAATGAAATATTTTTCTATACTAATTATCTAAGGACTTATATCATTGCAAAATGCCTTTTAGAACTCTGTAGAACAAAAATAATGTTTCGATGAAATTTTGGAATTAAACTTTTTAACTCTCTTATTCAAGTAAAATGATCGCACGTATTTTAAATTTTTTAATTTATAACAAAAATTCTGTTTGAAATATTTAATGTTATTTATTCTTAAAAAATTAATTAATTAAAATGCTTGTGCGTCATCAAGGATCAATAATTTCTATAAAAAGTTAATTTAACAATTTTTATACAGGTACAGGTGCCATATAATACCCCGGGGGAACACAGAGATATTTTTGGATTTTCATAAAACTTCAGGTAGGTATATATAGAGGTACCAGTTCAAAACTTTTGTTGCCCCAGGCGTTTTGGATGTCGTCAACAAATTTTTTTCGACGACCCCTAATTTTCCTGTGGTACGCAAGGGATCGCTTGCTTGTAGTCAATGTATGCCTTGTGGAAGTTTTTTTGATGTTCACGTGCTTACGGCATTTCTGAAATTTCTGCATATCGATATCTCAATCATTACTCGAAGCTGTTGAAACATTTTCTCTAAATTAAAATCTTTACGGTGATGATTACAGAAATGTATGACCTGTATTTAAAGTGAGCTTTTATAAAAATCGTAGTGTTTGTCAAATCGATTGCTTAAGATTCCTTTTCTGATTTTTAGTTTATCTGTCAAAATAAAACATAAGTCTATAAATTATGAGAAAGATGTTTGTTTTGTTGACTAGCATTTTTCAGAAAGATACATTGTGACCTAACAAAAAAGAATTTTACTTAGAGATATGTTTGTTAAGCAGGAGGAGATATAAATGGTTTATAAGTTATTGTTAGTTTACTTACGAGAAGTTGAAACATTTGGTTTTTGTTATTGGAGTTTCAGTTTGAAAAGATACAAATGTAATATTGAGAGGATGTGAACTCAAAATTTGTTTATGTATATTGATTTGTGTAAAATTGAGTAAGTTTTTATAAGATGAAAAAGCACACACACTCGTGGACATGCTGTGCATTTTTGTGTTAAATAAATACACTTTTTGGGCAGCGTTCCTTATGACCATGGCTGCATGTCCAGGAGTCGGGTTATGTTTATCGTTACATGACAATTTTGAAAAATGGACGATCACTAGAACCACCTGTCTTGTGTTGGTAAAATTAGATAAAGTGGAGGGAAACATTTGAAATCTTATATAATAAAGAAACTTAAAGGTTATTAGTAATTATTAATAAACTACGGTATATATCACTAAGGAAATCGGTGTCGGAACGTTTGTTTACAGAATTACTATGTTTTATAATTTCGAACATTTCTTTGAAATTACTTTTTTTTGTATTTATTTACTGTACCTAATATTTTAGCATTAGAAAAGCCAAATTTGTCATCTAGAGTGTGTGCCCAGATAGCAAAGGTGCGGGGCACGTTACTCGCACGGCATGCGGGGCACGCGGTGCGTGCTGGGTGCGAGGCATATGGGTCGCACTTTGTGAGGGGCACGTACGTGCGAGGCATATGCGACGCACTTTGTGATAGGCACGATGTGCGGCGCATGTGTGTCGCACTTTGTGTGGGTCTTTATATACATGATATATAAGTAATAAGCACATTTTTTGATAATGGTAGTATAGTAAACTATTATTATTGTAATACAATTTTTAAAAATATTGATAATTATTATAATTAAAGATTGAATTAATTGATATTGTAAAAATTGTTTATTTACAAAAATTACAACATTCCCGATTTTATAATAAGAATAAATTAGGAAATTAGTAAGAATTATTGAATGCATGGTTGTATAATTTCAAGGTACAATATGCGTTTTATTTATTTTAAAACTATAATTTCCAACTTTAATCGACTATACAAATAATTTCAATTAGCCTTTTGTCAATTTGAATTTGAAATTAAGTGAATAAAAAAATGAAATTTTTGGTATAATTTCTACTTTACATATTTATTTATGTTTATAACTTCAATTTGTGCTTTTAATTTCAAGTTTAACATCAAATTGAGTATAAAATGTAATTTAAAATAAATTTTTAAAAAATTTGTTCCGAAATTTAAAAAATGCATCTTTAATTTACAATCGTATTGTATTCATTTTCTACTCGATGGGTTTCCTATCACCACTACGTAGCGCGTCCTCAGGTTGCGGATAGAGGAACGGCCCGTAAGGCTGAACAGCCCCCAAGGTTAACTGCGAATACAAGAATAAGCAGTCGCGGACAGCCGATAGGAGCCAGTCGTGGGTGTGGTGAATCTAGCACTGGTAAAAAATAGGTACACGACAACCATGGCTTGGGGGGACCCACCCATTCGCGTTCATACACAATGGGTGGGTTCTAGCAAGCCAAGGTGTAGCGTGTACCCACCTAGAAACTCTACCCGAACCAAAACTAAAAATCTTGTAAGGGAAAAATCCTGCTGCCCATTGGACACTGCAGCGATGACACTGCCCGCAAGGGATGTGTGGAATGATTCGCCTGCATAGGGCCAAAGGGGTATTGATGCCAGTAGGCGCGCTGCCTTGCAGGGGGACGTTAGGGTACGAGGATGAAACTGTAATGTGTCTGACGACAAGTTGACATGGTCCTTGTCAGAGTCGGAAAGCTCCCATACTTAGACCTAGGGAGGTATGGGGGTTATCACTCCTGGGACAGTGGACTCACCTACGATCGGAATAGGATCCTAACGTGCGGATTATCTTGAAACTACCATGGCTAACTTGCAAAAACAAAAAACTACAGTTAAAGATCTAAGGGTGGGAACTCTAAACGCGCGTAGTCTAAAAACTGGCCGATTTAGCGAACTCATTAAGATAGCAATTGAATACAAAACTGACGTAATAGTACTTCAAGAAACCTGCTGGTCGGGCGATTTCGCGTCAATTTCTAGGGATAACTATACTTTGCACTGGGGAGGAGCTAAGGGGCAAATACTGGGGACTGGTTTTCTTATTAATAAACGAATTTCGCAAGCACTTATCGACATGCAATTCATTAACGACCGGTTATCATACATTGTACTAAAGGGTAATTTCAGCAAACACGTATTAATCAATGTGCACTGCCCCACCGAGGACAAAGACGAAGACACTAAAGATCTTTTTTATGAAACAATCGAGCAGGTTTTTGACAAGTTCTCAACGTTTGACGCAAAAATAGTATTGGGGGATTTCAACGCGAAAATTGGAAAAGAACCAATGTATAGGCCTACAATAGGATCAGAAAGTTTGCATGACGTCTTCTGTCTATTAGAACGTGACCAATCTGATTGTGAGTATTACCATCTGGTGATGTCCAGGTGGCCTTATGTATATTTTTATGCTTGAAATATGTGCTTTTGACAACGAGGTTCTTTGAAGCTGCAAAGTTAGCCTAGATCTTAGTTTTACTATCACGAGAAAATGGTCTGAATTTAAATCCGCTCCCCTATACGATCTTATATCGAGAATGTTTGTATGACGTCAGTAATGATAATGGAACCAGAGTAATAAACTTTGCAGCTTCAAAGAACCTCGTTGTCAAAAGCACATATTTCAAGCATAAAAATATACATAAGGCCACCTGGACATCACCAGATGGTAATACTCACAATCAGATTGGTCACGTTCTAATAGACAGAAGACGTCATACAAACATTCTCGATATAAGATCGTATAGGGGAGCGGATTTAAATTCAGACCATTTTCTCGTGATAGTAAAACTAAGATCTAGGCTAGCGTTAAGTAAGAAAACAAGCCGCACAGAGCCAACAGTTCGTTTCAATATAGATAAGTTCAAAACAGCAACAGAAACATTAAATTACCAAGTTGAGATTTCTAATAGTTTCGACGCTCTCCAAGAACAGAGAGACGATAACAATAATCACGAGGAGGACCCGGAAACCCTGTGGAGCAATACGAAAAAGGCGATAAAGGCAGCCGCGAAACTTACGATAGGTTTTGAGAAAGTAACCAAAAGCAAACCATGGTTTGACGAAGAGTACAAACTCTGGTTTGAGAAACGTCGGAAGGCCAGACTAAGTAGTTTACAAAATAGGTGCGATCAAACACATAAGAAATATCTCGAGATTAGCAAAAGTACAAATAGGCTCTATAGATCCAAGAAAAGGGATTGGGAAAAGAATAAAATACTGGCAATAGAAGCGCATAATAAACAAAATAACCCGCGTGAGATGTACAGGGGAATCAATTTTATAAAGAAAGGCTTTCAAAGTAGAACGGAAGTAATGAGGGACGAAAATGGCAATCTAGTAGCCGATGCGACAGAGAGACTGAATTTATGGAAAGATTATTTCGATAAACTATTAAATGTACGCGAAGCCCCCGTTGAAGGTAATCTCGGCGAAATCCACACTGCTGATCTTTTAATTAACGATCCTACTGATATAGAAATAGAAATGGCCATAAAGAAGTTGAAAAATAACAAAGCCGCGGGCATTGATGACCTACCGTCAGAACTGATAAAAAATGGAGGCCCTTGCCTCACAAGGCAAATTTGTAAATTGATACGCGCAGTTTGGAAAACAGAACGCATGCCGGAAGAATGGAATACCTCTATCATTATTCCCATCTTTAAAAAAGGCGATAAAACTAACTGTAACAACTATCGGGGAATTTCACTTGTGCCTTCGTGCTACAAGATCCTGTCTAATGTTATCCTAAGTAGACTAACTCCTTTTGCCGAGGAAATCATTGGGGATTACCAGTGTGGATTCCGCCGAAACCGATCTACAAGCGATCAAATGTTTACAATTAGACAACTGTTAGAAAAGAAATGGGAATTTAAAGAAGCAGTACATCAGCTATTTATCGATTTTAAAAAAGCTTACGACTCTATTATACGCGCGCGAATGTACTGGATCCTAGAGTTCTTGGGTGTGCCAAGAAAATTGGTTAGACTTATCGAAATTTGCTTAAGCGGCAGTAAGGGTAGAATACGCGTAAACGGTAGTTTATCTGAAGAGTTTTCGATCCGCGATGGCCTGAAACAGGGCGATGCACTTTCGTGCGTCCTTTTTAACTTAGTTTTAGAATACGTGGTTAGGCAAGTGCAGGCGAATCCGACCGGTGCTACCCTCAATGGGGTAATACAAATTCTTGGATATGCGGATGATCTCGACGTACTAGGGGATGATAAAGAAACGGTAGCTAAAAATGCAGAAGTCTTGATCGCAAAAGCCAAAGAGATTGGCTTGGAAGTTAGCGAATCGAAGACAAAATATATGACCGTCGTCAGGTCCGGACAAAGTAATCAAGACGGGGATCTAATGGCCGGAAATATGAAATTCGAAAGGGTTAACGAGTTTAAATACCTCGGGTCTATTATAACTAGCGAAAATAAGATTAAAACGGAAATCAATGCGCGGCTGCACGCTGGCAATGGGTGCTATTATGCAGCAAACACGCTACTAAAATCGCGATCGCTATCTAGAAACATCAAAGTAAGAATTTACAAAACGATAATAATGCCGGTCGTCATGTATGGGTGTGAAACGTGGGCGCTGACGAAAGGAGAAGAGAATAGGTTTAGAGTTTTCGAGAATAAAGTACTTAGAAAAATCTATGGTCCAAAAACGGACGAAGAGACCGGCGAGTGGAGAAAACTGCATAATGATGAGCTGCACGCTCTCTACGGGTCAGCAAATATTAATAGAGTAATGAAAGCGCGTAAATTAAGATGGGCGGGGCATGTAGCAAGAATGGGCAATGAAAGAACAGTGGCGCAAGTTTTAAGAGGGAGACCGACTGGTAAGAGACCCCTAGGCAGACCGAGAAACAGATGGGAGAAAAATGTAAGGGATGATCTAAAAGAACTAGGACATGATTACTTAAACTGGATGGAGAATGCACAAGATAGAGATGTGTGGCGGTCTCGGGTAGATGAGGCGATGAACTTTCGAGTTCGAACTGCTAATCTATAATAATAATAATAATAATAATATTGTATTCATTTTTCATTATTTTGAAGTAGAAATAAGAGGAGCTATATTTAAAAACTGCGCGCATTAGCTGAATAATATACGGCGCAGACCCCGTCGCGTCGGTCGAACGGTAATCGCCCGACGCGCCGTAACAGCTGTTGTCGACTTCCGTTGTCGGTTTCGCACGGTTTCTTTTTGCGAGTTTTTAGCGAGAAAACGTGTAGGTTCTCGATCGCAAATTTTATTATTGTGATAGGATTTTTATGTGTAGTGACTCTGCGGCCCCCCGTTCCTCTCGATTTGTGTCGAATCGTGCGCGTGTTTATTAATATTTTGTTTTATTCTCCTTTTCGGCGTTACCGGTTTTTTAAACGTGTAAGACAATTTCGATAATATAATAATCAGCGAAAAAAATTTATTATCGTGGACACAAACGTGCTAATCTCGCAAAAGTATCAGATTCTGAAGTTTGTGATATTAAATATTGCAGTTATGCAAATGCGTGTGTTTTAATGTTAGTATCGTTAAGGGCCTTTTTTTACGATATTTGCATGTTTGTGCCCAAAATAATAAATATCCTTCGCTGAAACTTTAATAAGAGACGTGAAAGCGGTTACAAATAGTTTATTTTTGGTTTAAATAATTAAAAAAAGGTAATTTTTGTTTTAGGTCATCATTTTTTTTTATTATTTAAACGAAAAATATACATTTTACCTACGTCTTTATGTTTTCTGTCAGTTTTATGTGCCTGTATCTTGTAGTTGCAGCGGAAAATATTTATTATTGTTGATACAAACATGCGGAAACTGAATTGCTAATGCGCAACTAAAATGTATAAATATTCCTTCCACCCATAATAAAAAATACGTTCATGATAAATTACCTGCTCTTTATTTAAAAATATCAATGCAAATATTTTCTGTACCCTCTAAAAATCCTGAATGTGTGTTCGCACCATACCCGCACCGGCGCGCATGACGTGCGACACACCTGTCACGCATATGAGAACGGAGCTGTGTCATCCCGTGCGCGCACGTCGTGCGAGAAAATCCGCACGTGGTGCGACGCGCCTGCGTCGCACCGTACGCGCACTTTGCTATCTGGGTGAGTTAGACACTAAGGCAGTACCTCTAGAATCTCTTTTGCAATCATTCTTGTGTTCTCTGAGTCTATCTTTAAAGTGTCGTTCTGTCTGACCAACATAGACACGACCGCATTCACATGGGATGATATAGATGATGTGGGTTTTTAGTGCTGTTGGAGTTTTATCTTTATTTTTAGTGAAACATTAAAAAGGATCTTTTTCATATTCAAAAGTTATTAAAATATTAAATTCTAGGAAAGTTCTTTTGTAGAATATTGTAAGTTCATTAATAAACGGTAAAACAATCATTTGATTAAGATATAATTTGTGATTATTATTTTGAGTTGTAGTATTAGAAATTCGGTTTTTATTTTGTAAATTAATTAATATATCTAGTAGGAGGAATTTGAATATTTTTAATTTTTGTGATGAGGTCCCAGCTGTTTCTAATGTATGATGTAGTTTTTCCAATGATTTGTTGGATTGGTTTACTAACATATTTATAAAGGTTATAAATACGTGATCCAATAAAGGAAGTGGCAGGTCTGATAGGAATTGTTTCCTCATGGATTTTTGGTAGTCCGTAAAATTTCGGAGCAATACCATTGTAGCTTTTGAGAAATTTTGATATTTCAGTATTTATAAAATCTAATTGTAAAAGATTACTAATTAGTTTACTAAGTTCGGTTTGTATTTTATTTGTTGGATGTTTATTTAATTTGGCGCAAGTGTTTTTATCTAGTAGGAGGGTTTCACAGTTTTCTATATAATCAATTTGTTTCAAAACAACTGAAGTATTACCTTTGTCGGACTTAGTAACAAAAATGTCAGTCTTTTGTTTAAGAAATTCTTTTGTTTTAATCCTGAGTATTTCGAATTCTGATTTTATATTGTTATTGTAATTTTTTTGAAGATATTTTTGTAAGTTACATATGATATTTTAGATCTGAAATCTGTTCGTTTTTCATTAGGAATTAATTCAATTCTGTCTTCTATGCAAGCAAGAGTTTCTTCAACAGTAGATCCTTTACTTTTGGGAGAAATACAAATTTTTTCTCCTAAGCTTAAGAAATATCCTGCATCATCGGGTATTTTAGTGTCAGTGAGGTTAATAAGCCATTTTTTATTTGGTTTCTTTTTGGAGTGAAAATTGTAATATTTTCGAGTGAGCCATTCTCTCTCTTTTGACTTTTCTAATGGTAAAATTTACATTAGTTATTTCTAGTTTCAAAGTTCTAATTTTAAAATCCATGAAAATTTTGTTAAAATGTCCTTTACATTTTGAGTTATTAAGAACAATATGATGTTGCAAATTAATAATATGTGCAGGTAGATATCCCGGTGAACGACATCTCAGTAGAAAACGGTTTTGATTACTTAGCGTAGATAGGGTTTTCTTTTTCTTAATCCAGGTGTGAAGGTATGAAATGATCTCTTCTCCATATTTAATCATGATCTTCGTCTCCATATAACATTGGAAACAATGAATCTTTAATTGAACATTTTTTTGATTGCCAAAATAGAATAATATAAAATGTTGAAAAAAACTTATAGAACAATCTGTAACTAAATTTGAGGGGCTTACAAGAAAATATTACAATTTTCACTCCAAAAATAAACCAAATAAAAAATGGCTTATTAACCTCACTGACACTAAGATACCCGATGATGTAGGATATTTCTTAAGCTTAGGAGAAAAATGTTGTATTTCTCCCAAAAGTAAAGGATCTACTGTCGAAGAAACTCTTGCTAGCATAGAAGACAGAATTAAATTAATTTCTAATGAAAAAAGAACAGATTTCTGATCTAAAATATCATGTAACTTACAAAAATATCTTCAAAAAAATTACAATAACAATATAAAATCAGAATTCGAAATACTCGGGATTAAAACAAAAGAATTTCTAAAACAAAACCGAACTTAATAAACTAATTAGTAATCTTTTACAATTAGATTTTATAAATACTGACATAACAAAATTTCTCAAAAGCTACAATGGTATTAATTGCTCCGAAATTTTACTGACTATCAAAAATCCATAAGGCAACAATTCCTCTCAGACCTGCCCCTTCCTTTATTGAATCACCTATTAATAACCTTTCTTAATATGTTAGTAAACCAATCCAACAAATCATTGGAAAAACTACATCTTACATTAAAAACAGCTGGGACCTCATCACAAAAATTAAAAATATTCAAATTCCTATATATCATAAAATAGTCTCTCTAGATGTCAAGTCATTATTCACTAATATTTCTAAAGAACTTGTTTTAAAAAATATCAAAATTAACTGGTTTAAAATTAGAGAAAATACAAACATACCAGTTAAACAATACTTAGAACTAATAGAATTTTGCTTAGATAACGCATATTGCATCTTCCAGAATGAATTTTATAAACAAATTTTTGGTACCCCTATGGGATTCCCACTTTCTGGTATAAATTCTGATCTGGTAATGGAAGGACTCGAAAAATATACTTTTAAAAAACCACGCTTTCAATTGATTTTCTACTACAGATACGTTGGCGATATCTTGACCTGTGTCCCTGAAGATAAAATCGACACTTTACTCCATTTTTTCAACTCTTACCATCCTAGATTACACAAAGTTAACAATAACATTATCAGTGAGTTATCAGTCTCTATTTGAATGATTTCGTCTCTAGAGATTGCCTAAAAGATTTGGGTATATGCTTATATTTATTTGTGACAAATTATTTATTTATATATTTATCCGGTAGGGCCAAATTCATAGTAGTCATATTCATAAGTGCGAAAGAGATGCTCTTATGCGCCATTTACTAGTGTCTCACTTGCACTCACGCTTCTCTATGACTACTATGAAGTTGACCTTAAGGTATATGTACAGTAATGTCCTGACAATGAATAGAAAATTCCATCTGTTTTTATGCATCTCGTATAGTTTACGAGATACTTACAAAAAATGATGTATTTTGAACTTATCAAGGAAAATTTTATATATATTTGTAATCTTATAGATTCGTAGATTCTGATTTTTTAACTTTCAAATCCCTTATTTCAAAATTGAAAACAAAAGTTATTTTTGTATTTCAAGCTCTTAAATGTGGCCTCCGTTATCACCCTCGCAGCTTAGCCACCACACGGAGAACAATGGTTTTTGAAATCAGAGGTAAAAGTACTAGGTCACATAGTAAAATCTTACACGAACTACATGAATAGTAGAAATAACATAAAATTCTGATAAAAAGTGCTATTTCACAGGATTTAGAACTATTTCTGCATGGTAAAAATGATTATTTTTCTAAATTCAGTACCCAATTTCGGCGCATGGAGTATGATTAATCTTCCAAAAATAGATATACAAGATCAACGAGACAGAAAGGTGCGGCGTGCAAGTGGATACCTTAATTAGCGACATTGAAGCAGGTAGCGGCAGCGAAACAAAGTAATAGCAAATTGTATCGTCTCATTACTGCAATTGATCAACTTACCTTATATTATTGTTATTGTAATACGTCTGACAAACTGAGAATTTGTTAGACGTCCATTATAACGAACATTACCAAGCTTTCAAAGTCTTCGATGAAGAAAATAAGCAATGGCAGTGTTGGGTTTGGAAGGAATTTAAACATGGTACAGATATGCACTTAAAGAGAATAGCTAATGGGTTTAAATATATAGGAAAAAAATCGATCTGACATTTAACAGAAATATCCATAAGTATTTAAGCCGCATCTGTTTGAAACATATCTTCTGCATCGAATTAGACAATGCTTCTACGTCATATTCATTTTGTTCGTTTGCCGGAAAAAGAAATTCCGTAATTTTTTTTTTTTTCAACGTTAACCCGTGCCCCCGGGCTTTCTAAATTAACATGGGGTTTTAAATGGGAAAAGCTCGATTTTCAAAAAAATGGAAAAAGAAGTACTTGTTATAAATTTTTTGTCAATTAAAGTATTGTCACGTCTTGAGGAGTATTTAAGGAATAATTTCCACCCAATAGCTATTCATTTTGACACACCTGAACCCCTTTAATTGTGCCTGGAAAATGCCCCAAAAAATGCAAAATAGCAGTTTTCTATCAAATTCATGCTAAAGACGGTATTTAAAAAAGAATTTCAACATGAATTATTTTTAATCGATAAGTGACGAGTTTTAAAAATTATTTTAAAAATTGCTAAATATTCTGTAGAAAAAAAATATTACTCTTAAATTCCTTTAATTGTGTCATTAATTCCAGAAAGTAATAATTTTTCACGCTTTACAGGGGAAAAAATTGTTTAAACAAATCAAAATTGTTTAAATAATCACCAAACATCCTTCAAAAATGTATTGCTTTCAACATTCTTTAATTGTGTCATTATTTTCAGAAAATAATAACTTTTTACGATTTTAGGGAGAAAAAATTGTTTAAACAAATGAAAATTGTTTAAATAATTAGCAAATAAGTTAAACAAGAACTACTACTCTTCACATTCATCAACTTTGTACGATTTATTCCGAAAGATAATAACTTTTCACGATTTACAGGGGGAACAAAATTGTTCAAACAAATACTAATTGTTTAAACAATTTAAAATTATTTAAAATATACTTTGAAAGTCGTCACTTATCGATTCAAAGCTATTGGGCAGAAATTATTCCTTAAATACTCCTCAAGAGGTGACAATACTTTAATTGACAAAAAATGTATAACAAGTACTTCTTTTTTCCATTTTTTTGAAAATCGAGCTTTTCCCATTTAAAACCCCATGTTAATTTCAAAAGCCCGGGGGCACGGGTTAACGTTGAAAACAAAAAAAAACAAAAAATTACGGAATTTCTTTTTCCGGAAAACGAACAAAATGGGGAGGTTTTATCACCAAAAATCGAAAGTCGAATTTTTGGACCACCCTAATATATATATATATATATATATATATATATATATTTTCGAACTTTTTCTCGGGTGAACCCGGTTTTTCGTCCTAGCCACGGACTAAGTCAAGTGACTGATGAGATAAGGATGTTATAAGTTATTTTAATACGATGTTTGAAATCATTTGCGATGATGTTGTAGGTACAAAATTAGGAGCATGGTGTAGTTTGCAGTTTGTCTTCACCGCTGTTATCCTTACACAGCGGCCGTGAGTGTTGGAGCTGACAACAGTCGCCTCTGGATGCTTTCTTAGAGCTACCATGTATCACGCCACCATTGCTCGATCTTCTGAGATGAGTAGATTAGTCCTGATGTCCTTCACCTTATCGATAAGATCTCTTAGTGCGACTTTCTCTATTTGAGGATACTATGCGGCAAATTTCGTTCTAAAATTTTGTCCTGTTTTGCGTGAGGTTTCAAACTTCGCACTTTCATAATAGAGACGCATCAATTCCTCATTCATTGTGGTATCCCACTTGATGCTCTCCCACGGTATTTCTGTTGAAGTGGTTGGCTGCAAATAGCTAACGCTAGCCAAAGCATCCTCAGCAGACACAGTTGATGTTTCACTGCTTACCGTATGTCGCAGATGTTCTTGCTGGCCAGCTGTTTGATTAGTGAGATCTGCCTGACCATCTCGCAGCTCACCATCACCACCGTCCCGCATGCTGTGGCCCCCAGCAGTGGCTCCAGGGGCGCCCCGACGATCCTCGGGTAGCGACAAGCGTTTCAAAATTTTTAAAATACTCTCCATTATTATTTATGGGTTTTGGTGTTCCTCTTAGTCACTTTCCTCTTCGTTCTCTGCCTGTCTGGCATGGGAAACCCTGTCAGTAGAAATGCTACGGCCAACATAGCCGTCAAATTCATGAGAGGAAAGCTCAAGCCCTGCCGCGACGACAACGCGGGAATCGTTATGAGGAACAGTGTTGACGGGCCAGATGAAGTGATCCCAGAAGAACAGCCTTTTGCATCCGGTTCGCGATGGAATGAGCCTGACGCTGGCATGCCGGAATCTTGTTGAGTTGGCTAATAAATGAAGCTTTCATACCTCCAAGGCAGCCGATTATGAGAACTACAAGATGGACTTTGAAGCCTTGGTAGAGCCTGCTCAGCTCGAAAAGAAGTGCTTGATATTTCGCCCGTTTTTCTTCCTCCTTTGCCGTGATATTACTATCGGCTGGTGCCGCGAATTCAACCATGTAAATGATCTTGTTCTTCAGATCTTGGAGGACAATATCAGGCTTCGCAGCACTGATACGTTGAGTGGTCGAGAATGAGAAATTCCAGTAGATCTTACACTGATCATTCTCCACAACGGACTCGAGTTCCCCCTGGGCGTATGGCAAGACGGGCAATAGATCAACACCATAGAAGTGCCTCAGATGGTAATATAACACTTTTAGAGCCGCATTGACCGACTGAGAAATATTATTATTATATGAGAAGTTGTAGGCTCCGGAGGCTACGATCATGGTTCTTTAAAAGCAACCAATCCCGACGCAACTGGAACGTGTACGTCATTCGCTTCTGCTCCTTCTGTCCTAGAAGGTAAGCAAGAGCGGGAAATTT
>CAKNYM010048374.1:105566-120724 GCA_932195095.1 Andricus curvator | reverse complement strand
TTGTGTCTCTCTATGTACCCGTATCGTGCATATTTTGAGCATCCACTTATTATCCACTTATTATTATTATTTGTATGTATAATGTATATATAAGAGAATGTATTTTAAAAACTGTAATAAATAACTGAAAATGAAAAACGAAATACAGATGAATATATAATAATAATAAATCAGCATTTTTAATTTTACTTTTCATATATAATAAAATAAAATAATGTAATAAGCTTTTCTACCTAACGTTAGGAGCTATCAAAAAATGCCACACTTCATATTCAAAACAATTAGAATTACTATGTGGTATAGTTCTAGAAACTATTCAAGACAGTACTTATAAGTATTTAGGAAATGCATATCTATTAGTTGGATCTAGTTGAATTTACCATGTATTATAGTATGGAATCTGTTTTTACTATGGTTCTCGCAGGTATATGACAAGAGCACACTAAACAGTTTGAAGTAGCAGAATTTACCAGGTGGCCTAGCGCATAAGGCTACACTGCACGGGATGCGCAGGTACCTACAGTAGTTATACCTGCTACTTGACAAAGGTCAAGTTTACTATGTGACCAAGTAAAATTAGCTCTTAACTCAGTTAGCGTAGCTATGTTTATTTGTACCGTGTACTATTAATAATGACTGACACTACTATGTAGCATAGCATATGATGCTGTTTTTGACAATGTAAAATCCCTTTACTTCATATTATAAATTACTTTAGTGAAACATTACAAACTACTATTAAGCTCCATCTTTCACCAGTTTACTATGTGAAAGAGTGAAATCTTCGAAAATTCTTAGCATAATTAACCAACCATTTTTCTGCGTGCAAAACTTAATACAGGAACTCTATCTACCTGGGTCGTTGGCTAGAATAGATTAAACTAAAATACAGCTATAAATAGGCCCTAGATGACCGACCATCTTAAGCAGGGGCCTTTTTGTCCGTAAACAAGTCCGAATCACGAAATTAAAAAAAAAAGATTATTTTGCAATTAGCATATATGGGGTATATATATAGTTATATAGCATAATTTCTTAAATGTAACCACCCCAGAATAAAAAGTTGTCTGATCGGGCCATAAATTGGGTCAGCTATAGTCTTATTGAGTGGTATTTCTCACACAAAAAATCAATTTATTCCGACAAATATTTATTAAATTGGAGGCGATACAATTTTTTTTATGGAAAGCTTTATTTTCAAACATTTCTAACTTTTTTTCTCATGCATCAAACAAAATTTCACATAACATGTTTTCGATAGATTTATTTACCATTTTTTAGAATGTCAAACAAATTTTTGAAAAAAATTAAAATTTCACCATCATTGTCGAAAATCAAAAATAAATTTGACTTCTTTCAAATTTCGAAAATTTCTATATTCTTGAAAATATTTTATAAGCAAAGCTGAGAGTTTTTCCTATAGTACTCCCAATTTTCACAATGGCATTCCAATTAGTCTTCGAGTAATCGAATGATAAGTAACCAGATACCACGATGCCCGCCCGATATCTGTACAAAAATTGTTCCCCCATCACATGCTTCGTTCGATTCTTGAAAGACTAATCAAAATGCATTTCTCAAAATTGAGGGTCATATAGGAAAAAACCTCAGCTTTCTTTTTAAACTATTTTCAAATAAATAAAATGTTTTTAAATTAAAAAAAAAGTCGACTTTTTTTTATTTTCAAAAATTATGGTGAAATTTTAATTTTGTCAAACATTTTTTTGTTCTGAATGTTAAAAGATTTAGTTTAAAAGAACAAAAAGCAAATAAAAGATGGTCTTATTTTTTTGATTCTTAAAACGCAGGCTTTGCTTGATCCGAGACTGGGTCTGCTTTGTTGAGGTTTGTTTATAAAATACCGATACGTGACGATATGATTTCTATGAAAGGACTTCTCTACGGGTTGTTTTTCACTAAAGTCAGTCGCAATTCTGCCTTGGTACAATAAAGAACGTTCTAAAACCGTCTATAATTTCTGTACTTTCTTTATTAAAAGCCCTGATCCTGATACCGAAAAATGGTAAAAAAATCTATAGAAAATATTTCAGATAAAATTTTGTTTGACGCATCAGGGAAAAAGGTAGAAATGTTTCAAAATAAGGTTTTCGATCAAAAGCCCCAAAAATTCTACCCTCTTCACTTTAATAAATATTTGTCGAAATAAATTAATTTTTTGCGTGAGTAGTACCACCCAATAGGACTATACCTGGTCCAACTTTTGGCCCGATCAGACAATTTTTTATTCAGGGGTCGGTACACTTCAGAAATTATGCCCCATTTAAACTTATTGAAATTTCAAACATTTTTTACTTGTAAAATATATATTTTTTAAATTCGTAATATTTGTCTGGTTGCGAACAAAGGACCCCTCTTCCGGCAAGTATTCGGGTGAAATATGGTTTGTAGGCATCATAAAACCATACCTGGTTCTTTAAAAACTACATCCTCAGTAGCTATAGATAGAGATTCTTTATAGATTTTCTAGTCATTTTGTACCAGTAGGTTTGATGCTGGTAGGAGAGAAATTGTTAATTCGGTGCAGCGGGAAATGCGGCACGGTCGCTGTTACCAAAATTTCCGTATCATGAACGCGTGAGGTTAGTTTCAGTATATGCATTTATGAATTCAATGTCAAATAGTGAAAAATTAAGTTAATTAAGATAATTGTTAAAAAGGTACAACCGACTACAATAAAAGAAAATGGAGTGACCTTTCTACCAGATTTTATTGATTTTTTTACAATTATAATTTTATAAACTATAAGATTTAAGCATTGAAGATGTGATATCTGCGTTTGAAAACCACGCTACATTTAAAATTATTTAATTTTTTATTTGTAATCTATTTTTTTTAGTAAAAACGGTGTGTCGTGGGCAACTAAAGAACAGGCGGAAATTCTACGCAATCGCACTGAGTTCAATCACTACGTCTTACAAACATGCCTGCATCTATTTTGCAATGCAAAGTCATTGAAGGGCACCGAACTTAAGCGACATAAGCAACAATACTCAAAGAACTATCTTCAGATTGGCGGGTAAAAAATTTAATGATAATTAACTCATTGTTATATTATCTCATATGTTATACTATCTAATATCATCGATTCTACAGATTTCTTTTTAAGAATGTGATATCGGATCTGGATAGCATTCGAAATTTTGATGAGCCCACGGCTGCTTTTGCTCTAGAATGTTTTAAAGAACTTTGTGATTTAATGTGTAACTCTTTGGGTTCTGAATTCCCAAAGTTTCTGAACGTTACAGGTAATTTCATAAAATTAAGTTTTTTTGTAACAATTAAAATACCGCTGCGAAGTACTATTGATGTATTCACTATGAGTGTATTCATTTGTGCTCATTTTCTGAACATTTTACATCCGCATGGGTATCAAATAAATTTGCTTCCTCATAGGTATCAAATAAATGTTCATTCGAAATTTTTCTTAAATGGTTACCATTCCAATCGGAAATTGTACAATTTTAAGCACATCTGATTTTAAATTGTTAAATTTTTTAGAATAATTCTAAAATCATTCAATTATCTAGGATTGAATTTCACTTTTGAAAGGATTTCAAATTCAATACTTTTAGATTGAAGTGAAAAAAATTAGTTAATTTCAAATAAAAATTTCTTAAACTTTTATGATATTGAAATGAACGCCTCAATAATTTTAGGTCGAAACTTGATCGAAATTCGATAATTTCAAAAACGTGTACTGTAAACATTTTTTTGGCCAAATTCCCCAAACACTCTTGTGGAATATTACTAAAAAAATTTTGAAGCTTCTCCAAGATTTGGCTGAGAAAATTTCTGACGCTTTTGTGGTATAAAACGGAAATTTTTTCGGAACATTATATAGGGATAATACGACCTTTCTGGCGTTAGCCGTCTAAGCTAACCCATCTGCTTTTTCAGTTCGCACCTCGTTTTAGTACGCATACGCGGCGCTAGATGCCAATTCAAGCAGCATGCGGGTTATCTTAGACGACCAACGCTGAAGGCTCAGGCCCCAGAGAGGTCGTTTTAAACATACAAGCCGAGAGAGGTTCTTTTAACGTGGAAATATCGAATTCGTAAAATTTCTGGAAAATTACTTTGAAAATTGAGAATATTATTTAGGCAACTTTCTCTAAATATTTGTGAAAAATTATTAAGCAATTAAGGATTTTTTTCTATAATTCCATACCAGAAATTTATTATAGCCCTAGTTTCGGTACACTTCAGTAGCGTTCTATCCCAAAAGACCCCGCACAAAATGTATGGAAAAAGCCTTTCGGTGAAATGTTCTCTAAACATTTTGTCCAGAGTCCTTTGACAGCACACAAGAGCACATCAAAGTTCAAAGCATTCCCAAATTCATTGTCATAAGACAGAATAAGGTAACCCTAAAGTTAATTTATACTTACGCTAAGCTTGGAGAGCCCAACAGTGCATATGCGATGGTGTGAAGTTAGCAAAATTTGACCTCATTTTACCCACGACATCTGTCTTTAAGCCGTTGGAATACGAAAGATGTACCGTGACCGCATCATTAAGAAATAATGAAGGTTTTTTTTCGGTCGCGCGGCACGTTTCTTTGCATGTATGTTTCAACTCGACGCGTTCACGTGGAAATGCAACTTCGCTCAAAACAGTAGGACCCCTCGAATCGGAATTCATCGCATCGAAATCCTCGGAGTTTACGGTGCAATTCTCCAGTGAAAAATAGAGCCAGGTATATACGGGCAGAAGTTTGAGTGACAGTTTAACACTGACTAATTAAATTGTTCATTATTCCTAACAATAGGAAACAAGTGTTTCTAAATAAAATAACATTTCCAAAGAATTACTTTTCATTAGAATAATTTACTATTCATGGTCATTTTGAAATATTCACAGATATTTAGAAATTGAGGAGTAAGTTTAGGAGCAAAATCCGATACATCAATTTTTTGACAAAATTGGGATAATGATTGCTTCCGTATTTTTGGAATATCATTAATTCGAATATCAAGCTAAATTTATCGAAAACAAATGTTCTTCTCGGTTTCAACGTCTATCCATAAAATAAAATAATTTTTGAACAAATTTTAATTTCCGAGTACAGATTAATACGTTAATAGGCAATTAAAACTTTTTAAACATGTAAGCACTTTTTGAAATTCAGAAATACTTTCCAATGTGTCTTTTATAATATATAATTTTACAAAACTTTAACTTTTTATTTTTAATTTAAAAATATAGTTATCATGCATATAATTACTTTCTGATTTCATATGTAAACAAGAAATGCTAATTCACATCATGAAAACATGAATAATCAGTAAAATATGCCTTTACTGAATATGAATAAATTCATTTTCATTTAGTTAATAACTGCAAGAGAATATTAAATTCAAAAGTTTTTTTGCACTTAATTTATTTTACAGCCTGACTAATTATAAGAGCCCATTTCAAATTTCATTTTGATCAATAGATTTCAAGCTACAATATATTCTTATATATTGAGAAATTAAGTCAAATGGATTTATCACTTTTTTTTTAATCCTCAATTACCTTATATGTTTTTTCGAATCGAATTATATTTCCATCTAAAATAATAACAATCGTTGAATTTATCATTAAAATAATTGTAATAAGCTATTCTGATATTTTTAACCGCTAATCTCTTTTTCAAAGCATGCGTTCACACTATCTTTGTTACTGAAGTAGTTCTGAAGAATTTTTACTGTTTTACTGATCAGAGTCTCAGCAAGAGATTATTATTATTATACAGTGAATCAGAAATTTTAAACTGAGGACAGGTCCGAATCCAGAAAATGGCGGCATTAAACGTTACAATAGGTTGTAAGGACACTCAAAAAGAAGGAAGTGGACGGGGGCAGGATTTTTATGCCCGGGCCAGATTCAGCCCTTTGACTATAGTTGTTGGTAGAGGGGATGGGTCAGCCTTCTAAAAAAATGCAGTGTTCATAATGCTATCTTACCCGTAAATAAAACACAAGGGTCAGATAAAATGGCGTGTACAATTTATTTAAAGAAATGAAGAGGGGGAGGTAAGCTATGCTGATTTACATTGTCAAGGGCAGGCAGGTGGGGCCATGCTGAGGGAAAATATACATTTCACAATTAGGGGGGAAAGTGATCCGGCAGCAATTATATACAGAACGATAGTGCATGGCCACCCCTCGCCTGTCAATGAGATAACAAAAGACAAGGACGCTTTGACTCGATAATGGAACTAACCGCCAGTTCGATGCATGATTTTCACGAAACAAATGTCAATTCTCGAAAACAATTCCATAAGGCAAACTTTGATGATAAGCGCCTACGTCCAATATGCCTATTGAAAGCAAGATCGATATATAGGTTAGGAAAATTAGCTGGGTTAGATGTCAAAGCAGATAATTAATTTCTAAAATTATTAAAAACTACGATTTTCAATGCAATTCAATAACACATTAGTTTATAATAATTATAGCTTTGAAAGCTAACAGTGCAGAACAATATATGTTTGAAGTTCATAACATATACTCTACAAGTATCTGTTACAATTTTTTTCTAAACATTCTATTAGTATTTAAGAATAATGAATATATAATAAAGAATAATATTAATTATTCCTATATAATTATTATATAATATTATATTTATTGAAAAATAAATATTAATTATTAATTAATAAAAATAATATAGAATAAAAAATAATGAAAAATAATTGTTTAATTATCTCTAAGCAATAACTGTACCTTTTTCTTAACACTTTTTGTCTAATTGTTTAATTATATAAGAATGTGTTGAAATTTTGAATTTTCATAAACTGGTTTTAAGGCAGTTGACCACATGCCCGACATAAAAATTGTGTGTTTTTATTATACTGAATAAAAATTAGATTCAGATATTTTTTCGCATTGGGCTAGGATGCGAAAATCAGAGGGCTCATGGTATCGCCCTGAAAGACGCCCCTCTGGAAGGTGACGTTGTTCGTTGTCACACGATAATTTCCAGATGAGATAGTGAATCTAGTTTTCCAAAAGGGGCATCAATCTGTTTATGCACCACACTATGTGTGGGTGAACCTCCAAGCTTTCCAACGGACAGATGATAAGTCTATGAGAGGTTGAATCGAAAGCTTTCCGGTAGTCAATCCAGGCCATTGACAGGACGCGATGATGGTCTGCTGCGTCTTTGCAGACGCACAATGAAAAATAATTTAGAAGGAAACACGACGACGAACTGGCGAAACGCCTACATTGAGTGGACGAGTCAACTCAAGGATGACTTGCTAGACTGCTACGATGCCAGCATTATCCCTGTTCAAGGAGGCTTTATGGCGCGTATGCATACTCTGTGGTGCCAGAAACACCCCGAGCTCCAGCACGTTTCGCATCAGTCATTGCGATATCAACGTGCCTACCTCTTGAAAAATGGATATGTACGCGAAGCGCTTCCCCAACTGCTGCTTGAACAAGCTGCAGACGAAAATCAGGAAGCGACATTAAGACCAACCGCGGAAAGCAGGAACCTTTTGAGAGATGATCGCGATTTCAGGACAAGGAGGAACATTGACATGCAGATTCCTCCTTAGCCCCAGGATCTGGCTGAAATCGATGCCTCCTTTCGTGAGGATATCTTGGAGGAGTCCGACCTGTGAAACATCAATTTTTCAGTTTATGGTGCTGCGAGAGCTTTTGCTGATTCAAATCGAAGGCTTACACCGACGATTTGATCAAAAGATCAAAAGACGCTTGCATCAACTGAAAAAGAAGATTGGATGGGCAAGTCAGAATGCGTCCCGTGTTCAATGTGTGATTGACTACATAACATCTGGTAGACCGTTTATGGAAAGGGTTCGAAAGTTCGCCCAAGAACTAAGGATCTTGAATCACACACTAAACAAGTTAAAGCTGCTGACAATCAAGCAGTATATTGTTGACAAAATACGGCTGTTATCTGACGCAAGGAGGAGAATACAAAAGAAGGAGAGATGGATCAGGGAGAATCAACAGTTTCTCGCTGACCCATCGCGCCTCTTCAGCGATCTCCCTGTTTCTGTAAAAAAATCCACCCAAGCCCAAGGAGGTAGAGACTTTTTGGAGAGAGGTGTACAAGATCCCGAAAACACTAGAGTTGAATGAAGATACTGACAATATCATCCGCTTCAAGGAGTTTTGCGACAACCTTATAAAATCTGAGGAGGAATGTCCACCAATCACTGCCGAAGAGGTGAAAACAGCACTTAGAGGAACGAAGAACTTTTCCGCTGCTGGACCAGATTGTATCAAGAACTTTTGGTGGAAGAAGTTTACTTTTACACACCAACATTTGGCCCGCATATTCACCTCATATTTAAAGTCGGAGACGCCCATTCCGCAGTGGCTGGTGTTAGGACGCACTATACTCCTGCCAAAAAAGGCAACTTGTCCAACTCAGAGAATTACAGGCCAATAACTTGTTTGAACACGCTGTATAAGATCTTTACAGCTGTCCTCGAAAGAAGGTGTAACAAGCTGCCGAGAGAACCTGCTAATTGACAGGTGCGTCTACAAAGACGCAGCAGACCATCAGCGCGTCCTGTCAATGGCCTGGATTAATTACCGGAAAGCTTTCGATTCAACCTCCCATAGACTTATCATCTGTCTGTTGGAAAGCTTGAAGGTTCACCCACACATAGTGTGTTGCATAAAGAGATTGATGCCCCTTTGGAAAACTAGATTCACTATCTCATCTGGAAATTATCGTGTGACAACGAACAACGTCACCTTCCAGAGGGGCGTCTTTCAGGGCGATACAATGAGCCCTCTGCTTTTTTGCATCACACTTCTGCCTCTATTTGTCGCACTACTAAATTCTCCTGGATACCTTTGCGGCGACACTAATCTTTGCGAGCATAGGTCACTCATGCATTTTATATGGATGACCTGAAGATCTATGCTTCTTGTAAAATCAAACTTCAGATTGCTTTAAGTATCGTCATGGAGGACTTAGGAGAGATTGGTATGGACTTTGGTTTGGACAAGTGTGTCAAAATTCTCTCGCAATGAAAGGACCTTTCTGTGGACATTCAAGGTCCTTCCACGACTGCCCTGCCTGAAAAATTAATTATAAAGCCTGGAGTTATCAAAGTCCATTAATTATTATTAGTTTGAAAATTCAGTTTTATCCAAACGAAACCTCACAGGTACTTCAAGAAGGAAATGTTTCGTATCTTCATTGAAGTGAATGAAAATTATTTTAATACTTCGTAATCTTCAGGTTCTTCTGCTGCAGTGAGATTATTTTGACGCCCGTACATAAAGATAATGTGCTTTTCTTCAACGAAGTCACTCTCCAATAACGTTATAGGATGACCCATCAGTAATCCATAATGATAGAACAGATATTCTTTTCGAAGCCAGACTTTAAATAACTGCGACATCTGAAAGAAATTAAAGTTATAAACATTATAATCAAAACCCAGCAATTGTAAACTTGAAAATTTTCTAAACTTAACGTTTGAATCTCAAAACTTTCGAAATTCCAAAATTTTAAATTAGAACCATAGAAATTCTGAAGATAAGAAAAAGTATAAATAGATGTACCAATTCAGAAATTTTTTTAAAAAAATGTCCTCTCTTCGAACTGAATAAAAATGTCAAACATAAAAATTTCTAAACAACATAAACGAAATTCATCTCGCATAACTTACACTTGCGTTGCTTATAAGCGAGGATCAAAAGGCGCGTATTTCGGCAAGTATATGGATGATGATCTAAGAATAACTTCGGGAAAAGGATCGGGAGACAGCAAGGAGGAATGTGGAAACATAGTCAGCTTTTGTTGCAAGTTTTCATTAATTCGCGATCTTTCGTAAACTCCTAATTCATAATAAGGAATTATATCACTTATATGACCTAAGAAAAACAGTTTTGTGTACTCTGCGTTAATTAAAATGAGCTCAATGCGACACATCACAAAATTTCCAGCTTCGCTTTCCCCGACGCAAACACTCATATTCTTCGCGTAATCAATACCCCTAAAATTCACTTTTCCGGAAACGCGTGCGTTACTTAAAATTTCTTCTTCAAAGTAAGCTTTTATAGCATCATTGTCCTCCTCACCATAATTCTCTGAATTGTATTTCGAATCAACAGATGCCTCTACCCGCGTTAAATAATTATTTTCGTTTAAACACTGCATACCTTGATGCTTTTCTAAGAGATTTTTCGTGGCATGTTTGAAATTTTAACAGTGTTTAATTGTGCTTTTCATAGGTTTGTGCTTGCTTTCTAACCTAATAGTTTGCAGATGATGTAACGGCCCCGTTTCGCCAATGAGAGATGGGTAGTGACACAAGTAGTGATGTCTCGGTGACAGAGGTTTGTTTGGAAAACAATTTATTCTCAATTGTAAATAATCTTCTTTCTTGTTTTGAAGCAACACTACTTGTCCAACAGAGAGAGAGAGCTGGAGCGCAAACTAATTCACAAATATCTCGTAAACGCAGAATCATTCGCTAAACTGGATCATCAGCATCTCGTATTACGTCATATATCACAACTGGAAGTACATTAACTAAACGCCTAATTTGACTTGCTGTGCCGCATATTTTTTTTGTGTGTTTCTTTAATGACTGGTATACAATTCGTTGATGAACTGTCAGTTGATAGCCTTACGTTCGCAAGTCTATAATTCAGGAAACGAAACCGAAACCAGCGCCTGTTAACGAAGTACTTTATGCCATACAGGACGTCTTTCTGTATAAATCCTGCAAATAAATCATGTGCTAAGCACGGTGGTAAACCGGGGTTGCAAACATGATAAGATTTTATGTTATTCAGTGTTATATAAGTCTATTAATTCTTCTTAATTCCTTTAATCATCTTACCAGTACGCTGCGCCTGAAGGACGCACGTATTATAACTATCGATGGTTCTTAATTCTTTTTCCGAATAATCGTTTGCCTTTAATTGAGAACGAAGTATTTCGCAAAAACGGCAAAAGTAAATTGCCTTGCTGAAGTTTTCGTTAAGACCTCCTATCTGATGTCTGCCTACATTATCTCCTAACATGAAGACTACCGTTCCTTCAAATGTTGCCGTTTGTCCTGAGAATGACAGGGTAATTCCATAATTTGCCAATATGTTCAAATCTTGAATAAGTCTTTCAAGAACAACATCCCAGCCAAATCTAGTTACATATTTCTCTAAAGACAACAAAACAAGCTGTGCGTTATTCTTTTTTGATCTTAGGTGAGGTATCAAATTGCCTAATATCATGTACACAGCAATAATTTTGAATTTACCTCTCGAGGACCCGATTGGAGTGCAAACCTCAAATGCAGCATATTATAAAATAATCTTCAAACCGTTTCTATATACTACATAGAAATCATTATTTTTAAAATCATTTCCATCCGTGAAATCAAAAAATCCAGTATAATGAGTGGAAGCTTTAGGATGTTCACAAAAATAATGAATATTGTCATTTTCAAGCAATTACTTCAACGTATCCAAGATCGGAACATAATGATAGTGGCATTCACTCTCATGCTCAGGAACTTCAAAATTGACTTGTTCTGGTGCAAGATAATTCAATTTCTTGCGATGATACTCCTTCCTAGTATGAGTTGTTCGTAGAAAACCGTATTTACTGTAATGTGCTTCATTAATACTATAAAAATTATTCTCAAATATCCCTAAAGTCTCCCCTTTCTGATCGTGTGAAAAGTTATTATCGTCGTTGATTTCATAAATGAAACTAATTGTGCACTTCTCAAAAATCTCGGTTCGGCCTGCTGTAATTGGTTGTAAAACAGATTCAGTAGCAAATTGCTTAGTGCTCAAACAAAGGTATAATTTAGCTAGATTTTCCACATCTGAAGATTTCGAAGCATTTGGGACAGGATTAGTGTCGCTTAGCGTGACACCGCCTTGTGGCAAATGTATATTTTGATTAGCACAAACTTCATTCTGACCATCAATATGATCAACCGAAGGAACGTTAAAGGGATCATTATTACTTTTTACCCCATGTTAGTAGTGTTAAATTTTTTATTTGGTATTGAACAATTGGGCAATGAGCACAAAACACCTTTGTGGGGACTGTCCAAATTCCTGTATAAATGAATGTTTAGAAGTTTCAAGTCTCGTGTATAAAAACTGCATACGTTCTGTGTACAAGAATAGGAGCCAACCTGTACCCTGTGTTCACGGTGATATCTATAAACGTGCTGTCTAAAGCTACTATATTCTGTTTACTCCTTCGCACAGCCGGGATACGCGCAAGCTATGATAAAGTTTTTATCATTTTTGTGTAGTTGTTGATGGGCATTTTAATCATTTATGTTTGCAAAAGGGCAGTCGCATAAATAACACGATAACATGATGAAAGTCCAAAAGTGAACGTACCAAATATTCATTGAGCTCATTTTTATTAAACGCTAAATTTAAAAAACCTTTCAAAAAAGGTTTGCATTAATTTTTGTCCATTTCAGACATTTGAACCTTCTTTGACAGAATTTTAATGTTAACACTAGTTATCTTGCCTTGTATAAATTCTCGAGAGGAAAACTGTGAGAGGAAAGGAAACGTCTCTGGATTTAATTCTTCTTTAGGTCCATGAGAAATACGCTGAAACACAAGAAAATATAATTAGAGATAGTCGATGACAGCACCATTAAAAAACAAACATTTTAAAAAGATTTCATTGATGTCAAAAGATTTTAGAAGATTTCACAATAATTTCAAAGGTTTGACAAAGATTTCAAAGATTCCGAACGGTTTCAAAGATTTTGCAAAGAATTCAAAGAAACTCCCAAAGATTTCAACAGATTGTAAATCATTTCCGAAGATTTCACAAACATTTCACAAAGTTTCACGAAGATTTCAATGATTACAAAGATTTCAAAACATTTTAAATCATTTCACAAAGTTTGCAAAACATTTCAAAGATTTGATTTCAAAAGATTTCAAAGATTTCAGAAAGAGTTCAAAGATTCGAAAAGGGTTTCAAGATTTCGCAGATTTCAAAATATTAAAAAATAATAATTGTGAATAATAAATATATTTAATATAAATTTATATTATATATTATATAATTGTGTATATTATTGTATTAATTATATAATATGTTTATATTTTCAGAAAGACTTATAGATTCTAAAAGATTTCAATAGATTTCAAAGATTTCAGAAGATTTCAAACATTTCATACAAAAAATGTCTTTAATCTTTCATTACGACAGTTTAATTTTAATTACACATGTTTATAACGTAGTTAATGTAAAATTCACTTAGTACGAAAATAAACTATTTTTATAATGGTTTGTCTAATCACTCTTCAATATCTAATTAATAATTAATCGCTAATCCCAAAGAAATAAAAAATCGATATGTCTTAATTTAGAAAATACATCATAAAGTTTATTTTAAAAATTCGATATTTTAGAAAAAGAAGAATTTCATAATAATTAATTATTAAATCTCTTAGAGACACCAGTTGAATTACTTTAAAAGAATTCACATTTATTGTATATTTCCAATAATAATTTCAAAATAATCAGTTTTCGAAACTTGAACGCTATACTTTCTCCTTAAATTCATTAATGTTATTTAGTATTATTGTAAATTACTTAAAAATAAAAATTTGGCACTGAAAACTGTGTACCTTTATTTAAAAAAAGGATGTACTGAAAATAAGAGGGACATTTAATGGGACAAAGTCAAAATTATGAAATTAATTGAATCGTTTGACCTGAGGGGAAAAAATGTGTGGGTTGGAATCTGAAAAAAAATTTTCCTATGAAAAAAAAAACAGAACGCGTTTCTTCGATTCAAACTGAAGAAATTTCAGATTCGAAATATTGAACTATTTCTCAAAAAAATGTGCATTTAACTCAATCCAAAAACCTTTTTTTAACATTTAAAAAAAAATCTAAATTGAGAAAATTTTTTTTTTCAAATTTGCAATTTTTTTATTACTGTTGACTAGCAAAAACTGTATATACAAAAATTTGCCATAATATTTCAAACAATAGGAGTTTTTTCCCAGTTTTCAAATCCAAATACCAAACAAAATATATTATCCGATTTCAATTTTTTTTACTTTTATCGGATGCGTACCCACAGATTTTTTGCCCTACGCTCAAACGACTCGATTTCCATTCATTTCACCATTTGCACATCGCCCCAATAATTAATTTATTTAAAAAATCAACGTTTTCCTTGAAGAAAATGAACATTCGGACTGAGATAATTGTTCTCGGTGAATTCAAAGCACTAACAAAAATTCAATTACATTGAGCAGAACTAAAATAAATTCTGCGGAATTCAAGAATATTTAATAGAATTCAAGTAACTTCAGAAGAATTCAACTAGATTCAGGAGAATTCAAATAATTCAAAAGGATTAAGAAAATTCAAGCGAATGCGCAAATAATCAAAATTGTTGCAAAGAATTCGATGAGATCCAAACAAACAACCAAATTTAAATTGAATTCAGTAGAGTCAAAATAAATTTGGAAGAGTTCAAAGGAATTCGAAAGCATGCAAGTTGATTAAAAAAAATCTAAATTGTTCAAAAAATTCAAATGAATCAGAAGAATTACGTTGAATTTTAAAAAAATTTCAAAAGAATCTAAAGAATTAACAAAAATTCAACAGAATTCAGTAGAATTTAAATGAATTCGGTAAAATTCAAGTAAATTCAGAACAATTCAAAGAATTCAAAAAGATTTGAAGAAATTCAATTGAATTCGCAAAAAATAATAAGAATTCAAATGGATTCAAAAGGAAATCCAAATAAATTGTAAGAGTTGAATTGAATTCAAAAGAGAGGAAAAAATTAACAAAAATTCAATTAAATTCAGTAGAATGAAAACAAATCAAGTGAATTCGAAAAAAATCCAAAGGATTTCGAGTGCATTCAAAGGAATCCGAAGAATGAACGAAAATTGTCAAACTAAATGAATTTAACTTAAAATTTAACAATACATTTAAAGAATTGAGTTACCTTGTTCGCATATCTTTCTTGTACAATTTTGCTCATCCGACCTGGGCAAACATTTTTTCCATCGCATCTTTAACATAGAATCAATTATTTTATAATTATAAAAACAAAACAAAAACTTATTATATATATATATATATATATCATATATATATATATATATATATATATATATATATATAGTATAGTA
>CAKNYM010048374.1:47623-105466 GCA_932195095.1 Andricus curvator | reverse complement strand
GTATAGTATATAGTAAGTATCTGCAACGAACATGCTTGCCGTCCCGGTAGTACTCTATTCATTTGGAGTGGTTCCATGGACGAAGGACGAGCTCAGATCCCTTGATATCGGGACGCGAAAGGTTTTGCACATGAACAAAAGCATGCACCTTAAGTCTTCTGTTCCGCCACTTTACATCTCACGCCGCCTATGTGGTCGCGGAATACTGAATCTTGAATGTCTTCACAACAGGATTATTTTGGGTACAGTGCATATAGTCGCAAACGGACAAGACCCTCTTCTTAAAATGGTCAGGAAACACGAATAAATGGGCAAAGGGGCGTTTCTGCACAAAGCAGTGGAGGAGGCTGCTGAAATACTCGGCCTTGACTTCAATATCAGGGATGAGCAAAATGCATGAAATCTTATCCATCTTGAATACTCACTCCTGAAGGCCCGGATTAAGAAAGCACAGAAGAAAAGCTTCCGCGAACAGCTCCTCGACAAGAGGATGCACGGCATCTTCCACAGAAATGTGGAAGATCAGTCGATGTCGTATGAGCTAACGTATGCTTTGCTTAAATCACCCGGATTGAAGTCGGGCACGGAGGGTTTCATTTTGGCATGTCAAGACGGTGTTATTTCCACTCTAGCATACTGTTGCATACTGTGTTATGCACACCCCGAGCATCTAGGACACATACTATCTAGTTGTCCAACTCATGCAGGAACGACCTACATCCAAAGGCACAATGCGACACTAAGAGTGCTTTATTACCATCTCTGTCACTCTTACGGCATTAGCTCAAATACCGCTCCGCTAAACGTTCCTAGGGAAATAGAGTCAATTGTCGAAAATGAGAAGTGCCGTATGTACTGGAACTTCATATTCTCGACAATTGTTTCTGTTGCGCAATCGAGGCCTGACATATGTAGTTCTGCTTGACTTCGAGAAACGAACCATGTTCGTTATCGAATTTTCGGCACCTGCTGACAAAACGTCATAGCCAAGGAGAAAGAAAAGAAAGAGTGTCAACAGAATGCTGAGACACTTGCGGGGAAAATGCAGAAGGTGGTCGTCCTTGGGTCGATCCGTGTCCTTAGGGTGCACGAGACTTTTGCCGGATCGTCGTATTAAATTCCTCGCAGACTATAACCACCTTTCACACGGTCGTGAGACGTGGTTAGAGCTGAACTTTTACCGTGATTCCACTGGGAGCGGGTGCAATTTTTCAGATTAGCACCCGCTCCCAGCGAAACCCTGCGGTGGTCCTTATGGCAAACTTTTAACTTTATATATGTATATATATTAAAAAAAAGAGTTAAACAAGGACCGCAGGGTCCCACTGAGAGCAACTGCCATCTAAAAAAAATGTCAATAGCCCCCAGTAGAACCGCGGTAAATCACACCTATGGCCACGTCTTACAACCATGAGATGGGTGGCAACACGGAACGACGAAATCACAACGACAGCCGGCGAAACCCTCATGTGTCTTAAGGACACGAAGCGACGCAAGGATTACAGCTTTCTGCATCCATCTCGCAAGTTCCTTGGCATATTTTCGGCACGCGGGTATGGCTTTAAGGTTACGAACCGGTGATAGTTTCGCACCTCCGAGAGCACATATCACAAGGACAATTACTTGCACCGAATATTTTGGGTACAGTCGTTGCAGCTCTCTTTTAAGGTCTTGATACCTCTCCTCTTTTTCTTTCTCCTTTGCAGTGATGTTGTATTCGGACGGAGCCGAGAATTTGATCACGAATATAGTTCGTTTCTCGAAGTCTTGGAGAACAATGTCAGGCCTCGAGTGCGCAACGGAGACTGCTGCCCGAAAATCGTAATTCCAGAAAATTTGGCAGTTCTCGTTTCGGACAATTGACTCTATCTCCCTGGGAGGGTTTGGCAGGGCAGAGTCGCGACCAACACCGTAAGAGCGACAACGATGGTAATAAAGCACTCTTAGGGCCGCATTATGTCTATAGATATACGTAGTTCCTGCGTGGGTCGGACACCCTGATAGTATGTGTTCTAGGTACTCAGCGTGTGCATGACACGCTCTGCACCTATCACTGGTAACTTCTTGACATAAAATGCGGTCACGGTATGCTAAGGTGTAAATGACACCGTTCTGGCATGCGAAAATAAAACCCTCTATACCTGAATTAAGTCCTGATGATTTGAGGAAAGCAAAAGTTTGCTCCTTCGACAAGGACTGTTTTTCTACATTTCTGTGAAAGTTTCCGTGCATTTTCTTGTCGAGTAGCTGTTGGTGAAATTTTCCAACCTCCGCTTTCTTTACTTCGGCTTTTAGAAGTGAAGCATCTAGATAGAGTAATGCACTTTCCTCACTTCTGATGTTAAAATTCAGGCCAAGGGTCTCGGCTGCTTGCTCCGCGGCTTTGTAAAGGAACGCTCCTTCGCCAATCATCTCGTGGTTCCTGACCATCTTTAAGAGAAGATCTCTGCCATTCGCAACGATGTAAGCTGTACTTAGAACAATTCGGTTATGAAGACACTGAAGATTCAGAAGTCCACGTCCGCCTTGACGGCGTGAAATGTATAATCGCGGAACTGACGAATTGATATGCAAGCTTTTATGCATATGCATGATATTACGTGTGGTGACATCAAGGGCCTTAACCTCGTTCTTCGTCCATTGAACCACCCCAAACGAGTAGAGTAGAACCGGGACGGCAAGCATGTTAGTCGCAGATACCTTGTTCAACGCCGACAAATTGGAAGACCAAATCTGTCGAAGAAGATGCTTGTATCTGCTTCGGAGAGACTCCTTCACTGATGTTACGTCCTGAATGCGGCTTTGAGGCAAGCCCAATTATGTATAGGTCTCTCCAGTATTAAGATGTCTAATAAAACTTATATCCACAAGCTCAGGGTCCTTGGCAACGCCAGTAATCTTTCCTTTCTTCAGATTAATTTTGGCACATTTGTCCAAACCAAAGTCCATCCCAATCTCTCCTGTGTAGTTCTTAACAATATTTATAGCAGTTTGAAGTTTGCTTTTACCACTGGCATACATCTTCAGGTCATCCATATAAAATACATGAGAGACCTTACGCTCGCGCTGATTAGTGTCGCCACAGAGGTATCCAGGAGAATTTCGTGGTGCGAGAGATAGAGGCAGAAGTGTGATGCAAAAAAGCAAAGGGCTCATGGTATCACCTTGATAGAAGCCCCTCTGGAAGGTGACGTTCGTTGTCACACGATAATTTCTAGATGAGATAGTAAATCTAGTTTTCCAAAGAGGCATCAATCTCTCTATGCATATCACTATGTGTGGATGTACCTTCAAGCTTTCCAACAGACAGATGATAAGTCTATTAGAGGTTGAATCGAAAGCTTTCCGGTAGTCAATCCAGGCCATTGACAGGATGCGCTGATGGGCTGCAGCGTCTTTACGGGCACACCTGTCAATTAGCAGGTTCTCTCGACAGCCTGCTACACCTTTTTTCGAGCCGCATTGTTCGTACATCTCTCGCCATACAGGCTCAATTCGTCGAACAATCCTGTTGTTGATGACAGTTGTAAAGATCTTATACAGTGTGCTCAAACAAGTTATTGCCCTGTAATTCTCTGGGTTGGACAAATTGCCTTTTTTCGGTAGGAGTACAGTACGTCCTAATACTAATGCTCTTTGTGATTTTATGTTTGAGTAACACTTTCATATATTTCAGATTAAACTTGATAAAGTTTAAACAAAAATGTTGTTTCGAACAAAGTATTGTGGAAACTAGCTCGTTTAAAAAATAACATTATGTTTAATTTAGAAAAGAATTTAATATTTGTTACAGGAAATTTAAGTGATACTAAGCTGATTATAATAATTTAGAAAATACTAGACACGTTTCAATTCACTTGAATTCTATATTTGACTAAAAAAAAGAATTTAATTCTTTTTGTAAGAAATTACAGTGCTAGTCATCTGATTAATTATTTATATATATATATATAGTTAAAAGTTATATTATATATATATATATATATATATATATATATATATATATTATATAAACTTATATATATTATATCCAGGCATCAGTAACCACAACTTATAATTGTAATATAACTTAAAGTTTTAGAGTTTTACAACATTAAAATTATATTTTAAGGTAAGAACTGAAACGATAAATAAACAATCCACAAACCTAAAAAATCTGTCGTCTAAAAAAAATGGTTTTATAGCAGATAAACAAAATACTTTTACTTTTAAACCAATTATTTTGAAAATAGAGAACACTCCTAAGAGCTAAATGTAACAAATTAAAGAAAGGGAAAACAAAGCCGAATAGATATATCCTAATTAGTATAATTAATTAAAAACATCACAACAATAAACAAATTACATAAATAGAAACTATCAAAGGAATAATTTCCATGCAATTCTGTAAAGAAAGCAGGAAAATTAGATATACATATATAATAGGAGACTAACAGAATCGACGAAACTTCAGCAGCCGTTGAAAGACCGTTTTCATCTCAAAATAATAGCTCATTAGCTGCGGGGGAGAAGACGCTCCATTTTTTCTTTTAATATGGCAGAATTTCCAACCAGGAAAAAACACGTTCGCTAATTCACTTGTCAAAACAAAATATATTTTATTACCTTAGGTTAAATATAACCTCAAAAATCTCGCGGCGCGGCATCGAAACCCTCGCAGCCCCGCGCCATAACGCCGCGTCCTTCCATCTTCTAAAGCATTTGCGCCATCAAACGTTAAACACTCGAATTACAATGTGGTCTACTTTTTTACACCCCGCTTGCAAACTGAATTACACAAGTTCTGTGAAATTACAAAAGGGACGTAAAATTACAGAAATCAACTAGTAATTTCTCCGAGCGGTGCTATTTTACTACTTCGTATTCCTTTCCATTCCAGTGTAATTTTACCCTATTTATGACTGGTCTTTTGTGTCCAATCATTCTTAGTGTTATTTTACATTTTTCTGGTAATTTTTCGGAACTTTTGTAAGTTCCTTTAGAATTACACACAAATTCACACGATATTGATAAAATTACAGTGCTTTTATTGAGAAAATTTTGCACACAAAAAGGTAAATTTACTTTGGATTTTTTACAGTGTGCGGTAAGTACAATAAACATAACCTTATTTTGATTACGTTTGTTTCATAGAAAATATTCGTCTTTTTGGATTGAAAAATGAACTAAGTTACAAATGCATTTTTTGGGTAGAAGATTCATTATTTAGTTGAAAAGTAATTTTTTTTGCTAATTTAACGATTTTGTTGACGATTTCGTTGAAAATTCATCTTTTTGGTAGAAAATTAATCTTCTTGGTGGAAAATTCTTCTTTTCGGTAAAAATTTCAACTACTTTGTTTAAAATCTGTCTATTTTGGTAGAAATTTAACATTTTTTGGTTAAAAATGCAACTGTTTGATTGAAAATTAATATATCTTTTTTATGATTGAATTATTTAGTTGGAAATACGCCTGTTTTGTTGACAATTCAACTACTTGATTCAAAATTGAACTACTTTGTTGAAAATTCATTTTTTGGGTTGAAGATTTATCATTTACTTGAAAAGTCATCTTCTTGATTGCAAATTTAACGATTTTGGTGAAAATTCTTTTTTTTTCGTTGGAAATTAAGTTTTTTAATTGAAAGTTTAACTATTCCACTTTTCAGCTCAGAAGTGTTCTCAATTCAAAGGCCCGGATGATAAAGTACACTTCAAGACTGAAATGCTAGAGTTTTTGCGGACTACTAAACAACGGTGCCGTAATATGAAGAAGATCTTTCAAAAAACTCAAGCGGCATTGGAAGGGAATGATGAGGATTTAATGGAACAAATCGAAGCTCTGGAAGCACTGAAGGATCGGGGTGAAGACAGCAACCTGTCTGATGATGATGGTTCCTTTGAGGACGATGAATCGTAATTAGGGTGCGATTTTTTTATGTATATAATAGTCAAAAAAATGAAACTTAATTTTAAACTTGAAAACATTCAAAACAAGATATAGATTTTTCAAGAGTTCAAAATAAAATTTTGAAGCTTTAAGGATTTTGAAAAATTAATTTTAACAATCTTTGTAAAATGGTTTCAAAAAATATTTTTAAAAAATAATCTGAAAGATTTTAAGGAATTTTTTTAATTTTGCAGGATTTAATAAAAGTCCTAGGAAAAAATCAAATAATTTAAAAATATATTTACAAATTTTGAAAAAATTTGAAAAATAATTTAAAATTTGAAAAGATCCCAGAAGTGTGACATAAACTGCAGACTCTTGAGAAAGTTTAAAGTGATTTTTTATTCTAAATAAAAAAAAGAGAATATTTAAAAAAATTCAAAACAAATTTTGATGTATAAACAATTAAATAATTATTAATTTGTAACGACTTAAAATTAAAATAATTTTACTTCTAATTTAAAAAGTGTTCAACTTTAAAAAAATTGTAATCTTTCAATTTTTAATGTTTCTAACTTAAAATTGCTTAACATAATATAATTTTGAACATTTACAAATTTTTTTGATTCATTCTTCAATTTAGAGCATTGAAAATGATAGCTCACATTTATATTTTTTGAATCTTTGAACTGTACAATTTATAGAAGTTAAAAAAAAAGTTATTTTGCAGTTTAGCGGCATTTAATTTAAAATTGTTCAATTGAAACTTTTATCGTTTTAATTTGAAGTTAAGTTTTTATAAATTAAATAAAAAAATGGTTAGCTTTAATAGTTCGAATCTAAATTTCAATGTCCGGGAAAACTTTTTTTCAATCGGGAATTTTTCCCTCGATTAAAATGGCCACCCTGTTCCTGCTCCCATGGCTAAATCTTCCTGCTAAAAAATGTGTATATAAAAAGTTGTAATTAACGATATTGTTTAATTCGTAGTGCGTTATAATAACCACCAAAAAATATGTTAAGTCGTCGTGCCTGAAAAGCTTGATACAAACCAAAGTTCAATTTAAAATAATGTTTAGTTCGTAAGTACATGATCAAAAGACCAGGGCACGGTGAAGATATCAAATTTTTGTTGAAATGTAATTCGAACCTTTTGATTCCAAAAATAAAATACAACGTTTTAACCCCCTGCCGATTTCGAGAAGTGCAAAACTTGTCTTTTTATTGAAATCACAAAGTTCTAATGACATTTAAACAAAAATTTTATATCTTCACTGTGCCCCGGGCTTTCAAAGGAAATTGTATTACTTTTATGTAACTTTTATGTATGTACGATAATATAGGTGACTACGCAAGACTATTTTATATTAAAAATCATAAAAAATAGAATACATAAATTGGAATCGACTAAATTTGCTTAAATTGATTAAAATATCGAGCTTATTATGAATTCGGCATTTTAAACGATTTAAGCGAATTTTGTCCATTTAAATTATTGTATTATATTTTTGTATGATTTTTAATAAAAATTAGTCTCCGTTATTAACTTATTGTAAACATATAATAACTATAGGAAGCTTTTATACAATATAATACATACAAATAAAAAATAAAATCCTTTTAAGCCACAGAGGACTCTGAAGATATAATTTTCTGAAATGTCATTACACCTTTTTCCTTCAAATAATAAAAGGCAACTTTGCCACATCCTCCTGCCCTTTTGGAAATCGGTAGTAGGTGGAAAAGTGGTATTTGATTATTGGGATCAAAAATTTCTGAATATATTTTAAAAAAATTATATCTTCAAGGTCCCCTGGGATTTAAAAGGATTTATTTTCTGTATTATATGATATAAAAAATTACTAACGTTATATTGTACACGCTAAAATAAGTGACTCTGTGAGACTAATTTATTATTACAAATCTTTAAAAATAGAATACATTTTAAGTCGACTACATTCGCTTCAATTGATTAAAATATCGAGCTTCTTATTCATTCAACATTTCTATGTAATTCGACACTTTAATCAATTTAAGAAAATTAAGTCCATTTAAATCCTTTTATTCTATTTTTGTATGATTTTTAATAATAATCAACCGAGGCAGATATTTAAATATAAAAGTTACCATTTTGTATTTTTTTGTTATATCTATACTTCAAGAGATAAGCGTGTATTAAAATCAATATATGTAAGAGTGTAATACGTCAATACGTTTAAATTTATTTATAATCTTGTTCATCACTTGGTTATATAATGCTTAAGCCAATAATATGTAATGATATCGTATTGTTATAGCCTGTTCTGCTATTATAGATCTCAAATTGTATGAAACACTTGTTAAAAAATAAATTTTTTTCATTGCAATTATTCCTATTTTTATTTAATAATAATATTTACAATTATCTATTTTTAAATCCTCCATGAATTTTTAAACTCGCATATCACCGACAAGTAATAGGAAAAAAGAGAAGCCGAGCGGACCTGATCATACCAGGGGCCCTAGGGCTGCAGTCCTGCCCCCTCCTGTACCTCAGATGCAATCAAGCGGGATGGGGTTGCTTTGCGACATAGCATGACGGGGGTCGGGGCGAAGGAGTACGATGCGTTCTTGCGCGGCACGACGCGGATGGTTGGTAGTGGAGGGTGCGAGATGGCGGACTCGAGTGCGGTCGGCTAATTCCGTGTAAACTTGTGTTACGGGGGGCTGGAGAGCTCGGGGGCGTTTTGCTTGCAACGACGCGCTGGGATTCGATTTGATGGTGGCGGGCTGCGTCTTAGCACGACGCGGAACGATGGTAGTGGGAGATGCGAGATCACGGTTAGTAATTTATTTGCCATATTTCTGTTTATTTTTTTCTTCAGTTCCTTACTCCTGACGATGAAAATTCAACTGAAATATTGCTTGGTTGAAAATTGAACTAGTTTGTTGAAAATTCCTCTTTTTGGCTTCAGGACATTTCTGTCTTAATTGAAAATTCATCTGTTTGGTTGAAAGTTTAACTGTTTTGTTGAAAGTTGTAGTTTCGTAATTGAAAATTGTAGTACTTAGTTAAAAATCCTTTTTTTGAGATAATGGTTCATCTTTTTCGTTGAAAATTAAACTACTTCGTTGAAAAGTCGTTTTTTCTTTTGTTAAAAATTAATTTTTTACAACTGAAAGTTTAAGTTTTCCACTTTAAGTTGAAAAAATTTTTGTTTTTTTTTTTCATAAAAATTCGTCTTTTTTGGTAGAAAATTAATATTCTTTGTTTCAAATTTCCCGAAAAAATTCTTATTTGGTTGAAAATGCATATTCTGGGGTTAAAAATTCAACTGTTTTACAGAAAAATTAGTTTTTTGGCTTAAAAGCTTGACAAATTGTATTTGTATTTGTTAAAAATTCATCTTTTTTCTTTAAAAATGCATCATTTTAGTTATATTGGACGATTTTTTTGAAAATTGTTGAATTCTCTAACAAATATTTCTTTTTCCTCTGCAATAATGCTTTCCGAAGTAACAATTCAATTTTTTGTTTGGCTACATGTTTGACTAATTTTTCATAATTGTCTTTGCAAAAACTTTACTTTGCTTACTTATGAGTATGAATTTTTCAGACACTTATGTAAGTTCGCTAGCGCCGCGTAGTGAGCGGTAAACTCTCCTATTTGCTCGAAGCCATGGCGGAGGGAAATTTTTTTTAGTGCAAAGAAAATCTTTCTTTTAATGAAATATATAGGTTTCAAAGGATTACTCTGTTCTTGTGTATTTAATACTTCATTGCTGTACCCTCCTCTCGTTCAATAATTTGTATGTAATATTTTTAAAATATAATTCAAAGTAATACTCCAACCCAATATTGGTCGTGCATATAGAACGCAACGGTTTTAGGGCCTGAGAGGAGGGGTTTGTCACCGGAAAATTGCGATTTATTTAGTTAGCAGTTATTTAGAGCTAATTTTGTTCAAAACGCGAAATCTGCCGGTTAAAAGTGAACGAAAATCAGTATTTCGTTATAACATTTATTTAAATTAATAACAGATGATGTCACCTGACAAAGTCTCCTAATAAATACGGTCCTTTGTGAGTCACTAGCAGTGGATTTTCCGATAAAAACAAAATTTCAAGAAAAATTGTTTATAAAATGGAGGACTATCGTTCTTTAATAAAGTATCTCAAAGGAAGGATTGCCCTAAGTTCTTTACAGTCAATTCTGTAAAACAAATCTGCAGTCTGAATTAATTCTGAATTGTAAAAAAATAAGATCCGTGTTCATTAATTAACAATGATAATATTCAAATATATCCACCCCCACCCCCAACCTGAATCAACAGTGTGACATGTCAACTTTATGAATTCATGTCTACATGTCTTTCACAGTTGAAACTGCTCTCCAACAATCTGTGGCAGCCATATTTTCTCCTTAGTAACTTTCACTTCTCCACCCGGAGGTTGGTTCTAGTTAGAACGCAAGGCAAACGCACGCGCGGTGCCGCGCCGCGCGGGGCCGTAGGAGTTAAGCCTGGAATTACGATTAACATTTTTACGGGGATGCGCGACTCGAAAATCTAATGGCCTCTTCATAGCTCATCTTGCCGGCAGTGGCAGGCAGCCTGCCTGCCCATGTCCGCATGAGGTGCATTTTCCGGCTTTTCCTCGGCGGGATGTTTGAAAATTAAGTTTGGTAAACGTAAGATTTCTTTTAATAAATTATTGAAAATTAGGTATCTAGATGAAACGCACTGTGCAATTTTAAGATAAAAAGCAATAATATATAAAACTTCTCTTGGATGTCACCTTCAGTGTCCTGGATATCATGGGGATTATCAACAGGAACGAACGTGGGCGACTCATTGACCTGAGAATCTGGTGTACTCATTGGGGGGGGGGGGGGTTGTTTATCAACGACTTGGGTAGCAGTGGGGCTGATCATCGATGTCCCAGAGGTGAGCTCAGCGTTCCGGGTTGCAGAGTGGCTGTCCTTTGGTGGAGGAACTGGCTCGAGTTGCGGAGTAACGTTGGGGTTACTCTGTTGAGTAATTTCGGATGTACTCTTCCCGGCGTGCGCAGGATACATTTGGCTCACGAACCTCTTCCTAGGTTTCCCTATACGGCGCTTCTGAGCCGGAGGGTGTTCTAGATTGTCCAATCTAGACTCTTCGTTGTCACCTTCAGTGTCCAGCATATCATGGGGATTGTCAACAGGAACGAACGCCGGCGACTCATTGACCTGAGCATCCGGTTTACTCATTGGTGGTCGGGTTTGTTTATCGACGACTTGGGCAGCAGTGGGACTGATCATCCATGTCTCAGAGGTGAGCTCAGTGTTCCGGGTTGCAGAGTGGCTGTCCTTTGGTGGAGGCGCTGGCTCGAGTTGCGGAGTAACACTGGGGTTACTCTGTTGAGTAATTTCGGATTTACTCTTCCTGGCATACGCAGCATACATTTGGGTGGTGTGCACTTTCGTGATGCGATTGCCTAGGTCTATTTTGTAGACTTCTCCACTGATTCGCCTGGTGACGGTAAATGGACCCTTTCCTAGAGGTGCAAGGGCGGCATTGAAACCTTGTAATTTGTTAGAAAGTTCGTGACTTCGAACATAGACCTGATCGCCCACTTGATATCGTGGTTTCAGGATCTTGGGTGCTTCTTTCCTAGCTCTCTTCTGCACGTATTCGGCCTGGTGTTGCCTCACTTGCACAACCCGGGCGTCCCTGGATTCTCCTGGACGTTTGAGCGTTGTACCAAATAACACCTGGCTTGGAGGGAGACCCGTAGCGGCGTTGTATCTTGTACGCGTGTTGTACAAGATCTGAGGGATATCGAGGTCCCAGTCCTTGTGAGGTCTTACGACGAGACGTAACCTCATTTCTTTTTTAATGTCTTGATTCCTCCGTTCCGTTGGGTAGGCTCGGGGGTGATAAGTAGGAGTCTTCCAGCAAGCTGCTCCCCACTTCTCACAGGCTTGTAGCCAAGTTTTCCCCGTAAAGTGGGATCCGTTATCCGTCAGCAGAGCACGTGGATACCCATATCGACTGAACACTTCTCGTTCGACGATAGTGACGACTTGTGGAGATTTTGCACTTCCTAGGGGGAAGGCCTCGACCCATCTCGAAAATAGGTCAGTAACAACGAGTAAGAAGGTTTTTCCCCTTGAAGATCTGGGATAGAGTCCCATCAGATCTAGAGCCACTATTTCGCATGGGTTCTAAGGTTGCCGAGGTCGTTGCTGATCCCTGTGTGAAGTTCTGGTGGGCTTGCAACATGCACAGAGACGACAGCTTTGGACATATCTGCGCACATCCTCCCTCATTTCTGGCCAGTAAAAACATTCTTTGATTACACTAAGGGTTTCATCCATACCTGGGTGTCCAGCGAGTTCTGAGTCGTGATACTCGTAAAGTACAAGTTCGCCGATCTTAGTGGGTACGTAAAACTACCAAGGATTTTTGGATACACCGCCAGACTTCCACAGGCCAGTCTCGTTTAAACGATGTTGTTCAAAGAAGGCGGTTTCCTTCGATAATAGACTAGGCTGCTGCAATAATTTGCTCAACTTAGAAACGATCGTGCTAGTTTCTCGATCCATCTGCTGAGATGTAGAAATTTCGTCATACAGGTAATTTCTTTTTTGTAACGCACGCACGAAATTTTCGCTTTTCGAGGCATGTATTGCGTGCGGGAAGTGACCAATTCCAAAGCTGTGGTAAAAACAGTTATAAAAAGACTTTTTCTAGCTGCTGCGCTTGCGCTCTTTGAGCAAGATTACTTTTTCTAGCTGCTGCGCTTGCGCAGTTCCAGCCAGATTACTTTTCCTTGCCGTTGCGCTTGCGCATTTCGATTCAGATTTACTTTCCAGGACTGCCGGAATAATAACCTCACTTCATTATGATTTTACGCTTGAGAGACTGATTGTGAGTAGTGAATATTGATTGGACAAACTCGAAGTGATAAGTTACCATAAATGACTGATAAATTACCATCAATCACCGTTAAATTACCGAAAATTGTAGAAATGTTTGGATACCTGAAATTTCCGGTAATTTATCAATTTTCCATAAATTTCCGGAATTTTGGGAAATTTAGCAATTTTCCATAAATTTTTTAATTTTCTCAAAAAAGCTTTGGCAAACGGAAATTTCCAGTAATTTAGCAATTTTCCCTAAATTACCGGAAATTTAGCAATTTTCCATAAATTTCTGGAAATTTTTGGAATCTTTCCAAAAACCTTTTGATATCTGAAATGTCCGATGATTTAGCAACTTTTCATAAATTTCCGGAAATTTTGGAAATTTAGCAATTTTTCATTTTCCCTTGAATTTCTGGAAATTTTCGGTAATATATAAATTCACCGAAAATTTCCGGAAATTTTCGGTAATTTTTGGTAATTTTACGATACATTTCCAAAAATTACGATAAATTTCCCAGAAATGTATTCTCATTGTTTCTCAAATCGAAAATGTCCTGCATTTGTTACAAAAAATATCGTCTGCAACAGGTGCTGAAAGTAGACAGTTGCAACTCTTGTGAAATTTACAGTACTTGCCATCGGCTCATCTTCGGGTCGTTTCCGGCTTGTCTTCGGCTCGTTTACAGCTCGCCTTCGACTCGCTTCCAACTCGCCTACAACTCCCCTTCGACTCGCCTCTGGCTCGTACAGCAAACTTCACACTCGTGTGGAACTGCCTACTTTCCGCTTTTGTAGCACAATATACTATTTATGGTGGCTAGAAAGGGTCTGTGGACCCTGTCTCCATCGGTTCTCTCAGGTGGAAGCATACGCTCTTGTTATTGGAGGTCTTCATTAAAATCTGCAGCGTTCCACGGTGAAATCAGATTCCCCAAGTAAACATGCCCAGCGTCCTAACTTCGCACGGGTGTCTTTGAAGTTCTTTAACCAGAAGATTACCTCGTTGTCGGTTATCAGAGTGAAGTTATGTCCCAGGAGATGGCAGGAGAACTTCTTCACGGCTCATACAACGGAAAGACATTCTCGTTCATTCTTCTCGTAGTGGGCCTCAGTTGAGGAAAACTTTGGACTAGCTGATACAGGACAGCTCCCATTTCCACGTTACTGGCGTCGGTCTGAACTGTATACGGGAGGTCTGGTTTCGGTCGTCCAAGATGCAAGGGTTTTTTAAACAACATCTTGACTTCTTCGAAGGCCACAGCTGCCTCTGCTGTCTAATTCCATCTGCCCGGTTGTTTTCCTAGTAAACTAGTGAGCGGCGCGGCAGTTGTAGAGAAGTGAGGTTCATACTCTTGAATCCACCACAGATGCCGATAAATTTCTGCAAATGTTTCTTAGACCTTGGAGGTTCTGCTCGAAGAACAGCATTCACGTGTTCAACTTGGGGTTGATTAGTATTAGGAGTTACCACATGACCGAGAAATTCGATAGTGGTTTTCCCGAATTTGCTCTTCTCCAAAGAACATTGGAGGTTGTGCAAAGTAAGCCGTTCCAGAACCAGATTGACATGATGCAGGTGTTCTTCCCAAGTTTTGGAATGAATGATGATATCGTCCAAGTAGACCATGCAAATCTTGTTGATATAACCAACTAGGACAACCTGTGACATGAACTGCTGAAATGTGCTTGGCGCATTTTTTAAACCAAAAGGCATGACTCGGAACTGATGAGTGCCGCCTTGAGGTAAAGTAAAAGCAGTGTATTTCTTCGAAGACTCTTCCATTGGGACCTGCCAGTATCCGTTGCGTAGCTCGTTGGTGGAGAACACACAGGAATTACCGAGTTCCTTTAAAGTGTCCTGTATGTGTGGGAGTTCTTGGGAAGTGTCTTTTGTTATAGCGTGCAGACGTCGATAATAATTCAATGATTCGTGCGGTCAACATTTCTTGTACTTGGTCCCAAATCATTTTTTTTTTCGGGCGAGCATGGGTAAGGATTGACAGTTTGCGGAAAGCGTTGAAGAATTCCTTGTAATTCGTCTTTATACTGGGTTAGAACCTCGTTTAAAGCCACGACTATCTCGGGATCACTGATAGCTGCTGGAGTCGGAGAGTCCACTAAATAAATGGTGAATCTATCTTGGTTGCCGATGTAGATACATCTTCTGGGCTCATCATAAACTCCCCGCTGCTGCTCTATCCAAGGATCTCCGAGAATCAGTAGACTATTGAGTTCTTCGCTAACTAGGAAAGAGGTCTTTGTAGATCGTCCACAAACGCTGATTTCCAATTCCAATTCTCCGTGAATTTGCAAAGTGACTCCAGGCTTCGCTAGGTCCACTTGTTCGTGAATCGGGCTCATTGTCGTGTACTGCCTTTCGGTAAGATATCGTGGGTGCACGAAGTTGTCGGTCGAGGCACTGTCGAAGAGGGCCTGCACTTCAATTCCGTTGATGTGAATATAGAAGTGCGGTAGTTGTCTGGATCGTCTCTGGGTTTTTTGGAGTCTTATTGGGGAACAGTAGGGTTTGACGCCGTTCCCTTGCGCCAGTTTTCCGGAGCTGGTTTTGGTTTCAAGATTCAGTCTTGCTTTCCGTCTGTAGTTTTTTTTTGTAAACCGGGCAATCTCTATTGAAGTGACGGTCTGGACAGTGCCAACACGTCGGAAGCTGACGTTGTGGAACCAGTTCGACACGACGTTCCGTTCTCCTGGAGCTGTGAACCGTTTCTGTTTCATCATACTCCGCCTCGACGGCTCTGGTCATCAGTGTAGCGAAGTTGGCTGTTTGTGAGGCGCGGATTCCTTGGCGAATTGATGGCCTTAGAAGCTCGAGCAAAGTGGCCAAAAACCTAAATTGTTTTTCAGTGGACGTCAAAACAATTCAAAATTAGTTATACAATACTTTTTACAACAAACTGCTATTTTGCATTCTTTGGGGCATTTTCCGGGTGCATGATAAGGGGATTGAGGGAGGGGGGTCAAAATTAAAAGTTATTGAGTGACAATTATTCCTTCAGCAATGCTTAACAGGAGACTAAATTTCAAATTACAAAAATTTAATAACAAGTACTTCTTTTTTTTTACACTTTATCAAAAACTGAGCTTTTCCAATTTAAAACCCCACGTTAATTTCGAAAGCCCGGGGGCAAGGGTTAATGTTGATCAATTAGAAAAAAAATGGAATTTCTTTTTTCGGAAAACGAACAAAGTTTGGGGGGGGGGTCGATCACCAACAATCGAAATTTGAATTTGTACAGATATAAATTTGGACCACCCTAATATTCACACTATCGCGTGTGTACTGTTCGGCACTCCTGCTAGAAGTGAAGGTTACACTAATGATTTTTATATTCTTGGGTTTCTTCTGTGTTTTGAACTTGTTTGAACTTTTGTCAGGTGTGTTTTCAGCTGTCAAAATTAAGATAGGACAATACTTAGGGTTACCGAAGCACATAGAAGTATAATACATGCCGGTATCAAATTATTTTGGAAAAATTTATTACTATTTCCAATTGAAAGCCCTATCAAGCCCTAATTTAATAATGTATAAAATTTATATAACCTGGTAAATTTTTTTGAAAACCGGGAAATGACGGGAATTTCTTGCTAAGTCTTGAGTGACTACCCTGAAAGATAATATAAAAAGGCGAATATTATTTTTTAATTTGATCGCAGGCGGAGTTCACAAAAAGGAAGGGGCTAACTATCAGATTGAAGCAATTTTACGTCCATTGAAAGTAATGTTTGTACTGGCTCTCGAGGAAGAAGAGAGCGAGGACTTGAATGTGAAAAAAATACCCTTGCATCTTATCGAGACCATCTCGCTTCTTGTTCATAAAGTGCATTTTAAAAATAATGTAAAAGAAGATAAAGTAATTTTCATGTTTTCAAATATTTTTTCTAGATTTATTATTGTTTATGTACATTATTATACTTTTTGTTTAGATTCAGGTTTGGCTTAAAAAAGAGGCTGCAGGGAAGAACTTTGAACCTTCCGTCTCTTTAGTGATCATTCAGTTGTTGCTCTTCGTCGAAGAACAAACAGTAGAGTATGGGCCCATTTTGAAAGACGTTTGTGAAGATTTATCGGAAAAATATTTGGAGGTAAAATTGAAACTTCCTTTCCAAAAAATATCAAAATTAACATCGTGCAGCATATCAAGGAAACGCTGAAAAAGATCTTTTGTGAAAATAAATTTTCTTTGATAGGAATCTGATTCTACTACAGGAGCATTTAAAATTATAAATGAAAGAACAATGCCGCAAATACATTCTTCAATTAACAATGCCGTAAAATGCAAATTGAACAATGCTGTTTGGTTTTTTGGCCGACTTAAAGCAGAGGAAACAGTCCTTTCCACCCCTGGGATGGAAGAAGATACTCGTACGTGTTTCTTCAAATAGTACTAAATATAGTTGTTTAGTTATTCATTTATAAATATTTAAAAAATTTTAACATAAACATTAACTTAGGCATGAAACGCATTGTAAATAAATAAAGCTTAGTTCAATTAATTATACATCAGGTCGTCAAGAGCTGAAAAACAAAGAGCGGTATCTTTGCAATATATTAGCATATATCGTGGGATTACTTGCACTTTTTGTTGATACAAAGAGTGATCCTGGTCCACACACTGACGCAGTTTTGAAAAATGTGCAGCAAGTATTCAACATGTTGAGCAACCTGACTAAGTATTACATTAGCAAGTCAAATACACAGAACGTAGCATTCGAATCTACCAAGTAAAGTCCCTCTTTAAAATCACGTAAATATACACATATACAGTAAACTTATTAAGAGCAAATTGGATAATAAATGTTGATTCTTCAGGTTCAAGATGTTAGTTGAAAGCGCAGGTAAATCCCTCAAGCCCAAGGTAGAAGACTTCATATCAGGAATAGAAGTAAGTTGAAGATAATATAAGGAAAATTCTTATTCCTAAATACTCTACGGACTACACAAGACATGCACTTCAGATGATTATTAGTTGGAAAAACAAACGGTCCTTTCAATAAAGTGAAAAATAATTAAGCCAGTGAGTAAATATTCTAACACAGGGAATTCTGGACCATGGTTTTTGACTAGTCCATTGTATGGTATCGCCACCCATGCACAATTCTACGTTCACTCTTAATTTGTAGAATTCAGAATTGAACAGCATCAAATATTGAAGGCTATACACTAAAATCTAAGCGTTTGAAAAAATTAGTAATTTGTAGTCCAAACGTTCATTAATGTATAATTCCAAAGCAGTATTATTCAAAATAAATAATTAGAATTCGAAGTCTTAAAAATTAGTCAATCTTTAAGTACTTAAAAAAAATTTCTTTCACACTTGTTATACCTTGTAGGATCGCCAAATAAGTGATTATACTTATTTTATTTAATCACAACTTTATTCAAGATCTGGGTAGAACTTTATAGTAAAGGACTCGGACGAAGACTTAGAAAGAACTGACTAACTGACCTAAACGGGCGGTTTATATAGGGCAGTATTGATTAGCACTTCTAGAACCTTCTATCAGTCATACAGACTACAGAAAGTACCAGAAAGTACATGCTCAATTACAGGTGTACATTGTATTCATTATAATATATATAGATACTTATAGGCAGGGTACATAACACCGCCGTCTTTAGACATTATTTCGTCCTCGAAATTCTTTAATTTTACAAATGAGTCTTTTTCGTATTTACTGGTAGTAATAGAGATGTTCGTGGCTGTACTGCTTCTGCACCTGCTGTATAAGTTACAACATTAGGTTGATTTTCTACTTTATTTTTTATAAAAAAAGGATAATTTTCTTAGGGATACATCTAGTTATATATCTTAGCACCCCAAACTTAAAAAGGGCGTACATACATAGTTATCAATCCTGTCGCTATATAGCCTAAACGCTGTAACCATTTTGAAGTAGTTTCACTCCAACGTTTTGTTTTTTTATGAGTGGACATTTTATTAAGTATACTTTGGACATCGTTTAAACTAAGTTGTAATTTCCTAAGTACATCTATATCAATTTGCTTGGGCATTTGAATAAATCTCTTATCTAAGTTTCCTAGGTTATGTTGCATATCGTAAGTTTCGTTGTCAACGATCGTTTTAGTCATATTTAAGTTTTTTTGATAAATGAAGTTTATCATGGTTGTTATATATTTCACAATTTTCGCCGGTGATTAGTGTGGCAACTTTGATTAGAATTGGTTTGATTTTTTCTCCATATACTAAGTCTAGGATTATGTCGGTTGTGAGAATCACAATATATCCTCCTATTACCGGTACGTAAGTTTCTTTATGAAGCAAATACGGAGATTGTTAATATTTTGTTTTTGCATATCTTCGCAGTAAACTTGCTTCACAAGTATTTGTTTCATAAATTCTTAGATTAGGCTGATTCCTTTAACATATTAAATGTCTATTTATTTTTTTATATTTGTAATTGTCTCTTTATCCGTTGGTACGCAACTGTCATTGAAATCAATTATTAGGTCATGATCAGGAATTAGGGAAAGGAATATTTTGCCAAATTTGGTTGAGATTGGGATTATTCTTTTTACGGATCCTTCCATATTTTTAATAATTGGGATATTAATTGTGTAACTTAAAAATCCATTTACTACCGCTATTGAGATTGAACTAATATCGAGAATTTTTTGGTAGTGTTCCTCGAAATGGTATTTCGTTCTATGTTGCATTTCGATTCTTCTAATGCGTCTTTCAAGATTGCAGGACTTAAAATTTGTGGATATATAATTCCATAACTGCCATTATTGATAGCATATATTGCTATAATAGTATTTTCGTTCCTCTTTTATGTCTTGGTTTTCCAAGTAACTTGTGTAAGATTGTAGTTTTGGTTATTCATTTCTTAAATCTATGTTTTATTAATCTTATTTCGTTTCTTGCTATACATTCATTTTCATCTGTCTGTTCTATTAAATCAATTGTTTGTCCTATAGCTTGAAAACTATTTTCGGTTGTAGTTAAATTTATTCCTATGATTAATTTCCATTCTTCGTGGTATAAATAAGCTTAGCTAATTTCCTCCATGTAAATGTTTCCATAAATTTCTTGAAGAACATAGTTTGCTTGTGTCGTCGTTATTAACATCCATAGTACCAGAATCATTATTTTTCTGGAACATTAAATGGCATCACTTGATCAATATGAAGTTTAAGAGTTTTGCCTTCAAGTTTAATTTCTAAATTATTATTCGTTGTAATTCCTGTAACAATGCCTGGACCTTTCCAGCTTGGATCCAATTTATTTTGCTTTGTATAATTTTTCCATTTAACTTGATCTCCTATTTTAAAAACCGGATGTCTTTTAACCGTGTTTTCATCTAACCGTTTCTGAGTCAACTTTCTTAGTTCAACTTCAATTCTTTCTTTAGCTTTCTTAATGATGTTATCATGTTTGATTTTCCATTTTTTTATTAAATCAGCATAAGTAGGCGTTGGTGATTTTGGTATTGCTGATGGGATATTAGGATCTCTTCCGAATGTCATCTCAAAAGGTGAGAAGCCTGTAGTTGTATTTTTCATTGTATTAATTACCAATGTAATGAATTTCAAATTTTTATCCCATTGTTTACCATTATCTTCCATTGATATTTTAATGAGATTTTTTAAAAATGAATGCATTCTTTCTATGTTGCCATTTGCTTGTGGATGGAAAGATGTTATTTTTATATGCTTGATATATAATGCATCTTCAAATGTACGCATTAATTCCGACAGGAAGTTTGTTCCTTGATCAGTGAGTATCGTTTTAGGGGCTCCGAATGTGTATATATATATATAATTTAAAAAAAAAGTTAAAAAACCACCGCAGGGTCCCACTAAGAGCAACTGCCATCCAAAAAATGTCAATAGCCCCCAGTAGCACCGCGGTAAATCACACTTATGGCCACGTCTGACAACTGTGAGATGGGTGGTCATAGGCAACGACGAAATCACAGCGACAGGCCGGCGAATGTATATATATATATATATATATATTAGGGTGGCCCGAAAATATAAATTTTTGAATTTTCGATCAGCGTCGACGCCAAATCGTTCTCTCGTAGAAACAAATAAATACATATTTTTTTATTTTGAAATAAAGTGATTTTTAGTACGTTGTAAAGTATTTTGAATTGTAACTGCTAGATTTTAGCCAAGTTAACTTTATAAACAATACTTCGGATTGTTTACAAAATTTAATAAAATTCAATAAGGTTGCGCATGGAGGAAGAATAAGATTAACTTTTTTTCATCTATAAAAGGTGTTTATTCACCAAAACCTATTCTGCTCTAATTTTACAATAAAATTCGTCCCTAGCCTCTGCTAAACTTATTTTCTAATTGTCGATAATAAATGGACATTCTTATTCGCAATACAAAACTCCTTATAATTCAAGCCTTAACTTTCTATTTTCTCGTAATATTTATTCTCAATTTTGTAACTCTAGAAATCTTATAGGATTTTCGCACTTAATTTTCTAAATGATATCTTTCAAAATACGTTTCTTCGTAATTTTCTCTTAGATTCTATGAGTCTCGTAGGACTATAACTCTCAAACCAAATTCTAAAAGTAGGGTTCATTGACCACGTAAAATCTCACTTAAACTCTATAAATCTCAGGATTTTCATTTTTAGTACGAATTTCTCCAAATGGGATCTTTTTAATCTCGCAAGATACTCTTAAGTTTCAAATAATCATTTGTAAAATAACGCTGTTTATTTCAGCTCAAATCAATCTAAAGTATTCTTTGGTGGCCAGGATTCTTTCCTGTGCAGACCGTCCCGTAGGAAATCAACATTTAAGTGGTGGCAATAGCCTTTTCGCTTTTCAAATCAAAATATTCTTGGAATACGGCGTCTGCAAAGCAAAGACCCGATATTTACTTTTATTCTAATTTATTCACAGTAGCGATCTCAATTAAGAGCAACGATGATATTCAAATTATAAGTATAATGGCTAATCTGCCGAATGATAATAGATTATAAATCAGGTAAGAGGGTCCCGTGGACGCTACTTTTCCTTTCGCAATTCGAAAAAGGGGCCTGAGTCGAGTCGCTCTCGACTGCAGGTGCGTTCCTACCTGCCCGTAAAAGAGACAAGGAAAGGTGTTGAAATAAAGGAAACTGCCAATATTCTGGAATTTACCAGTTTTAGAGAGATCTTCTCTCAAGAGAAATTTATTATAGGGATTTAGATGCTTTTGAACTCGTGAAATATTCTCGAGGCTTGCTACTCAAGCTTCGTCGCTTTCTTAACCAGGTTGGGGAGTCGACTCCCGCCTGCTTATAAGAAACTAAGTGGTTGACTAACAATCATAAATTTCTAAATCTAACTACGTCGCCCAGGGTACACGGTTGACCATGGTCCGGACTTCAGTTAGGCTGAGGAAACTTGAAGTCTGACAATACTGCACTTTGAAAAGAAAGTCTGTAGCCAAATAAAATCTCAAAAATATTCTAAGTTAGACTTTTTCGTCTTAAGTGTTCGGATCCTAAGTCCGATAAAAATACACAGTGAAAACTGTTAGAATTTATTTGTCCAAAAGAAAAATCCCAAGAAAAGTTAAAGTCTCGAGTAGTACTCGCAACAGGTATTCAGAGAGATGGCCTCTTGTAAACCGGATTGGGAAGTTAACTTCCGCCCGCTCTTAGAAGGTCTCTCCTTTAAGGAGATAGATTTTCGAACTTAGGATTTTTACTCCTAAGAGCTCAACTCTATCCCAAATTGCCTGAGAAGATGTACAAGACAAGAACGAAGAATGAATTCTCCGGCTTCTCCTGAGGTACTTCTCGAGCCCTGCTCCGCTTGCTACGCAAGCCCTCCAACTTCACGATTTTAGTCGCGCGGCCGTTTTTATGGACCGCGCCCCGTCCTCAGACTCCCACGCTCCACAAGAGTGTTTTAGTGGGATGCTGCGAGTCTGCGCTCTTTCCTTGCCCTCTTATGACGCAACTCTCGCTGGTCTCTTCGCTCGCGCAAGGAGTTTTGCCTAAAAGAAGGCTCTACGCTGTAACCCGATGTTTACAATATATATATACAGGGTGTCCCAGGACTCAAAAAACATTTTTGTATTTTTGAATTCTAACAAAAAAATGGCGTCGAAAATAATTATAAAAAATTTGTGCTAATGTTAATAATTACCGAGTAATTAACAATTAAGCCAACGGCCATGCCACGCTGAAAAAACCAGTTCTCGTCAGATCACTGAAGTTAAGCAGCGTTGGGCGCGGTTAGTACTTGGATGGGTGACCATTCGAGAATACTGTGTGCTGTTGGCATATTATGGGTGTGGTGATCCCAAACTTGTAGTTATTTATAACTACAAGAAAACTATCCACCTAGAAACACTACCCGAATCGGGTAGTGTCACGCCTACCCTGAAAGGGAAATGGCTTAATGGTATACAAAGATTAACCAATCAGAAGCACGCGTTAGAAGGTCGACCGTCCATGTGCCATCGACAAGAGTGTGCATAAACAAGTTCAGTTCGTACAATTTCTCCTCCGTTCACTTTCCCAGTAGGTTGTGACTCTCTGGTATAACTTCACATGTCAACGAGATACAAAAATTGCAAAAAATATTTTCCACAATCAACCAAATTAGACAACATTCTCATGAATTCTGTAAATTCCCTTGAATTTTGTAGAATTTTCGAGAACGCAGTGGAATTCTCCTGAATTCTGAAGAATTCTCTTGAATTCAGCAGCATTTTCTTAAAATCAGCGAAATTATCTCTAATTCAGTAGAATTCTTCTGATTTCAGCAGAATTCTTTTGAATTCAGTGGAATTATCTTGAATTTGATATCATTGTCATGAATTCAGTATAATTCTCTTGAATTATGTAAAATTCTCTTGAATTCAGTAGCACTCTTTTAATTTTGGCAGAACTCTCTTCAATTCAGCAGAATTCTCTAACGTTCGGTAGAATTCTCTTGAGATCAACAGCATTCTCTTGAATAATGTAGAATTCTCCTAAATTCAGTAGAATTCTCTTAAATTTATCACAATTCTCTGGAATTCTGTAAAAATATCTCGTACATTCAGTACAATTCTCTTGAACTATGTAGAATTCTCTTAAACTTTGTTTAATTCTCTTAAATTCAAAAGAATTCTCTAGAGTTAGGCAGAATTCCCTTGAATTAATCATAATTCTGTGGAATTCGGTATAAATAGCTCGTGAATACCGTAGAATTCTATTTATTTATGCATTCTCTTAAAATCTGTATAATTCTCTTGAAGTCTGTAGAATTCTCTTCAATTCAGTAGCATTCTCTTACGTTTGGCAGAATTCTCGTGAGTTGAACAGAATTCTCTTGAGATCGGCAGAATTCTCGTGCAATCTGTAGAATTCCTTTGAACACTTTTGAACTCATTAAAAATGTTTAAAAACTTCTAAAATCATTAGAATAAGCTTTGATTTTTTTTAATTCATTAGTCTTTCCAATTTTCATTGTTGTGAACGTTACAAGAAATGTCAATGAAATTCCATTGAAAAAATGCGACACGCAAGAGTCATAATTAAATGCTTGATGATTTCAGTGCAGTACGGAAATCAAGAGAGCTCTACTCAGTTCAAGAGAATTCTACAGATTGCACGAGAATTATGTCGATCTCAAGAGAATTCTACTAAATTCAAGAGAATTCTACTGAATTTACGAGATATTTTTACAGAATTCCAGAGAATTATGATAAATTCAAGGAAATTCTACTGAATTTAGGAGAATTCTACATTATTCAAGAGAATGCTCTTGATCTCAAGAGAATTCTGCCGAACGTTAAAGGATTCTGCTGAATTGAAGAGAGTTCTGCCAAACTTGAAAGAGTGCTACTGAATTCAAGATAATTTTACATAATTCAAGAGAATTATACTGAATTCATGAGAATGGTACAAAATTCAAGAGAATTCCACTGAATTCAAAAGAATTCTGCTGAAATCAGAAGAATTCTACAGAGTTAGAGAGAATTTCGCTGATTTTAAGAGAATTCTGCTGAATTCAAGAGAATTCTTCAGAATTCAGGAGAATTCCACTGAGTTCACAAAATTCAAGGGAATTTACAGAATTCATGAGAATTTTGTCTAATTTGGTTGATTGTGGAAAATATTTTTTGCAATTTTTGTATCTCGTTGACGTGTGAAGTTACACCAGAGAGTCGCAACATACTGGAAAAGCGAACGGAGGAGAAATTATACGAACTGAACGAACTTGTCGATCAATCGCATTGACTCCATCTTGATTGGCTCCCCCAACTCTAGGGTAGTCGCCATTGTTGTCCGACCCATTGTCGGGAGCCCTGCTCGTTCGATTGTTTTGAACCGCACTTACTACAACTATGTTTGGTGTTGTCATTGTTGTTCCCACGAGCAGCTAGGGAAATGGGTCCGTCCATCCTTGTAGAGACCCGCATGCAAGGATAAGTCTGCATACTCTGAGAGGTCGTCCGGTATCCCAGAGTCACCGTTTGAGACACCTCACCCAGGTGCCATTCAGCTTTCGGCACGGTTGTTACGCCTCCGCTTAGGGGTTATTCCGTCGGGACCATCCCTGGACAATTGTCCGCGACTGCTTATTAATTATTGTAACCATATTGAGCACAAACCCTTGGTACAGGAACCCTCTATCCGCAACCCGAGGACGCGTTCGGTGGCTTTGTCAAAGGCCCTTCGGTTCGATTCCCAAGGAATCAAAACCGAAATATAATAAATAAATAAATAATAAGAGAGAGGGAGGGAGAGCGGGAGAGAGAGGGAGAATTTTGAAGCTTTCGGACGTTAATCATTTCATTATGTACTTAGCATTAAAATTAGATAAATTTGACTCCTATTTTTGATATTTTAAATTGAACGTTCACAAATTCAAAACTTTGAATGTTGAATAATTTTATGTATGAAATGCTTGGAATTTTACAACATTCAAAACTGCTCAATTTTAAATTTGAAAATTTTCTGAATTCAACCTTTCACACGCAAAGTTTGCATAATTTACCAAACTCTATACGCGGAGACTCCACACAATCATATGCTTCTTTGTCAGGATAAAGGGCCTATTTGGTCGATGCTAGTTTCCGAAATATTTGCATTTTTGAGAACAAGGGTAAACAATATCGATGTTATGTCCTATTTGGTGACATTTAGTTATGTACCAAAAGTGAACAAATTAAAAAGTACACTGGTGTCTCATTTTCAACCTGTTAGGCCAAAAGCTGCCTACAGATTCTCTTCGCAACTCTCAAAAAAGAATTTGTTTACACAAAAAGACTCGTTTTGTGTTCCTTTAAGTGTTAATTACATTACAGTGGATACGGAGCAAATACATTTTTACACATTTTAAAGTTTGTCATTTTTATATGTTATAAGATAAAAATCTGAAAATCACGTGTTTTGTCTAAAAATATAATTCTAGAATCTAGTTAAATTAATGAATTACAAATCGAGTTTTTATGCAAAAAATTCTTTGTTTCGAGTTACGAAGTCTTTACAGACTAAACTCTCCGTCTGCTCACAGGGAGCATTTAAGTAATATTAGGTACATATGTATAATTAAAATAATGACAAGAGCGGATTTCCGTATTTCATTTGTATTCATTTTAAGCTTCAAAAACAGTAAACAGTGAAATCATAGCTGATCGTTTATTGGGAATATCTTCAAGTCACATTTTCTAACCACATCCTTTAGATTTGAAATTGATGCTTAGCATTTTTCTTATTTCATGTAAAGAATGGAAATTTTTTAAGATGACAATGCCGGTAAAAAATATGTGCCTACACATTATGTGCAACATATTTCTGAAAAATCAAAAAACGTTTCAAGACGTCTACAAGGATGGGATATTCGAATTTGACAAATGCTGAGAAACTATTGGAAACTGTCCTGAAAAAGCGATATCTGGTTGGCAATATCATCAATTTTATGGCTGATGGTGGTCGGGGTTTTTTCATAATCTGTATTACAATACTGGCAGAAAACTATTCACCCGAATTAGATTGTGCAGTTGATGATTCAGATTTAGAAGCATATTTGGCTTAAGACGATCTGAAGGTACCACATGATACCTGGCGTCTTAGCGACCTTTGGCTATTGTTCTGCGCTGGGCTCGATCTCGAAGCTGGGTGGGGCGCTGTGGCTCTTAACCGGAGGCCGCGTTTTTTTTTACGTGGCGATCCCCAGTAGGCCTAGTCCACTTGTCAATGAAGCATGCATTTTTTTAATGAAGAAATTAATAACCATTTCCCACTAACTGTAGAGTGTGGGTAGTGAATGCGATCTACACCACAATATCCTTTCCAACAGTCCTTTATAATATGAGTACCCGGTAAAACATTGTCTTTGATAACACCATGTAACGTATTAGAATGCTGATTCTTAACTACTCTAAAAAAAAACACTTTTTAGATTCCCTGTCAACGCCTCACACCACCCACCTAGTTTGTCTTTTTCTTCCTCGATTATACTTCCGTTTTCCGAACGCGAATTATTTGTAGAATTTTGAATACTTTGACATTCGCGACATTAAAAAACGTTCCCTTCCTATCACCATTTTTTTGCGGCACTTTCTAGCCCCACAAGGACAAATTACGTCCTGATTTCGACCATTAGTAGTTAAATGTAACGATTTGGCGCATTCAGCACATTCTTCAGTTCCCGGAAGCAAATTCCACATTAATAAAAAGTTAACCATACCAACAGTTGAAATATACTTTACAAACCTACTTGCACTTTGCAGGAACTCCATTTCAATTCGTATTAGTATAACTTTCTCCTCTAACGTTTAAAATTATACTAATTGCCAAATGATTGAGTACTCAGGTCAAATGTTAAATTGAGGGCTTGATGAAACATCCCCATCCCCACTCATCCTCACTACTGGTTAGTCCTACGGAAAATTCCGTGATGGTAGACAGATCTTAAATTTTGCGGTTTAAGAATTTTCTGGAATTTATTGTATCTGAGAAGCCACTGTAACACATACATGTCAGATTGTAAACAATATTCTTCTTTAAAAAGGTATTAAAATGGTTACAAATATCTGTGTGGTGAGCCCACACTTGTAGTTATTTACTACAAGAAACTATCCACCTAGAAACACTACCCGAATCGGGTAGTGTCACGCCTACCCTGAAAGGGAAATGGCTTAATGGTATACTTACTTACTTACAAATATCTGTAATTAATAAACGAAAAAACCCGCATGTTTCATTGACAATTAGACTCCATACACATTTATCAAAAAATGCTATTTTTAAAATCTGTTCCTAAACAAGTTTTTTTCGCAATTTTGCCCCCTTTGCAGCTTTTTTGTATAATTATTTATTAAATTTAATGAATGAAAGTGTTCAATTTTTATTCAAATTGACAAATATCAACAATATTCCATTCAAGTTTGTGTCGGACTTTAAACTTCTACTCGTTGTAAACTATATGGAAACAGCAAAATCAATGAAAAGGGTCTATGATAAGTTTTTTTCTACCCTGCCGATTCTAGTTTTAAATGCCTGCAGAATTTCAAAAAGTAGACCAGCTGAAAGGGATTGAAAATTAAAATTGGTGAAATTTTGAAATTACCTCTGCTAAAGTTAGAAATTCAGAATCGGCGGGTTTCGATCATTTCAGATATCTAACTTTTTTGTTTAGAAGTTTAAAATTGGTATGAATATAATGTATCTCGAAAACGGAGTGAGTGTTGATAAATTGAAGAAAATTTTTAAAAGGGATTCGGGTTGATGGCAAAAAAGGAATTATGTCAAACAATGTCAACACTGTAAACCCTCAACTTTTCAATGATGATGATGTCTTCGTAGTTCAGAAATGTTGTCATTCCTGAGCTACATACACTGCAAGGATATATCAAACATCTGTTTTGGGAGGGTTTGGTTTCTCTTTTTGGTCGAGAGAAAGCACTTATCTGGCCAAAAAAATTAAAGGTCATCCCAAAAATTATCACGGCGAGATTTTTTAGGGCAATGCCTGTCGAAAACTTTTGAATGAAACAGACTTCTTGATCCGGAGATTTATGTGAATGTGGTACGTTTCAGACTACTGCATTTGATCTCTGCCCTTAAGGTCATGGATAAACTTGTGAACTGTTCTTTTTGTACAAGAGAAGTTAGTCTTAATTTAGATACAAATATCGATCTGCGTACAACTTTTAGAGGTACAGAAGTTTCTGAAACCTTGAAAGTGCACGTAGCTCTGGCACATATTAAACAATGTCTGTACTTCTTGAATACTAACGGGCTGGGTTTATGGTCAGAGCCAGCTGGTGAATTAATTCACCGAGAATTTTTTAAATTTCGGGGGAGATACAAAATCGACATTATTGAAGATGCTACGTATTTAAGTAGGTTGAAAAAAAATTTAGTTGAATTCTCCTCTCGACACAATTAATTTTATGAGAAAAGTTTTATCTTTGTTTGAAATAAAAAATTTTAAAACCAAAAAAAATTTTTAAAAATTATAAAAAATTTTAAAATTAAAAAATAATAAAAGGGACCATCATATCACCACTTCCACGTCATTGGTTTTGGGGTAAGCTGGGAGTGATTGTATTTCTTACGATAAGAAGGGTACAAGACAAAAAATTTTATTTGATATTAAAAAAAAAAATCAGCTGCTATTTCATTGTTTGCAGTTTTTAAAGCTTAAAATGTTTACAAATGAAATAGTGAAGTCAATTTTTGTTGTCATTTTCATTATACCTACACTGTAAAAAAAGTTGGTGTAAATTTACATCCTGCGACGATTGAAATAATTCGATCGGTGTGGTACAGGAATACATGCAGGACGTAAATTTCCCGTCGTCAACCGTGAAATTACGTACGAGTCGTAAGTCAACACACAAAATATACGATGAGCCACTTTCGAAATCTCGTTGAATTTTGTTTTCAGCTTTTATAATCGAAAAGATATTTCGAGGTTTGGTTCCACAAAAAATTTTTGGTTATTCAAATTTCAATATTTTTTTGTCTCTGACTTATTCCTAACGTTCCCTGATTAACTAATTTCCCTGACTTTCCTCTGATTTTGCAGGTTTTCTCTAACCTGTGGCCATCTTGCTAACTGTTCACGCAACTTTTCACAGAGGTGAAAATATTTTATAGCTATTTTTGTATTTAAGGGAGATAACGGAATATAACGACTTGACAGTCTCAAAGTTGATAAATTTCCAAGTTGCACACGAGCACCGTAACGCGACATAACGTGCAAAACAACGCAAACAAGAATGCAAACGAACAAATGAGCCCCCATTAGTAAGAGGCCGTTCGGGCGTCTCCGGAATTCATCGTTTGGCACGACTTACACTCGCTAGTCCCGAATGGTCCAAATTTACGTCCTGCACATAATTATGCGGCGTTCATCCGTGCGGACTTACTCCCTCGCGATAAAAAAGCATACATCGTCAAAATTTACATATACTTTCGTAGAGTTAAAGTCCCAAGTAAATTTATCACCTTACGTAAACTTACTATGTCCCACGCCGATCGAATAATTTCTATTATCGGACGTAGTAATTTTACGGTCGACTGCAAATAGAACAACCTCCGTTCTATTTTCACATTGTTTCCTGAAGTTAAATCACATTAGATTGCAAATAAGTACTGTAGTATCGTAAATTAATCAGGTTATACATTGTAATTTGAAAATACACTGCTCGTATAATTACTAGCTGATTGTAAATATCCCCAAAGCTTTTTTTTACAGTGTATTATCACTTAAAACTCATTGTGTATTAGAGAGTTCGTTCTAGCCCTAAAATGTTGGGAACTTATACGACTACGCTCGAACCTGTAATGAAGAACGGTTTTGGGCATGGCCTGCTTTGGCCTTTAGCTTAAGTCTAGGGAATCCAAACGTACACAGGCAGGGCCGCAAACGATTTCTGTTGGATTAGGAGGCATGACGCAACCTGATGCAACTAACGCGCTGAGAGTGCGGCCCTCCAGCTGTTTGTCACGCTTGACTGAGCAAGTCTCTCTTTCGGCCTGGCCTATACGTAACTTCATACCGACCAAATGGGCTCTTTTCTCTGATAACGACTTCTATTTATTTAGGAAATTAAATATTTTTAATTTAAACCCATCACGATTAAATTCTAGACCATAAAAATCTACGGAATAAAACTCTGAAAGAGAAAACCGTACAGAAGGTAATTAAATGAATAATTTTAACCCTATTCAATTAAATCCTATATCGTACAACTCTGAGTCTCAATTGGCCACCCAGAAGATGAGAGATCAAAAAAATAAAAATAAAAAATTATATTTTTTAAATTTGATATTTTTAAAAGTAAATAATTTTATGATTAGACATTGCAAACTGAATAATTTTTATATGAAAATTTTATATATTAAACATTTCAAAGCTTTACAATTATATGTGCTTGAAATTGAGCTTTTTAAATTGAAAAATTATAAAGAGTCTAGAACCTTTTCATTTATGCCCCTCGAAGATATCTAAGTAATTTTAGTAAGTTTAAAAGAATTTTTGTGTTGAAGTATGATTAAACATACTCAAGACTAACAATAAAATTCATATCAAAGCATTCAGAGGAGAACAATTTTAATATTAAAAAGTTTGAAAAACATATTATAAAATATTACAATAGACCGCATTCTTTAGTCTATTTGGGAAGCAAAAAAAATTAAACTGGATGTTAAAGTATGATTAATTGGGCTCAAATCAAGGTATGGATGGGGGAAAAAAGAAAAATTAATTTTTCGGAAAAATAAGTATAGCGATTTTTGTTATTTCTGGTCCTAAAATAGTCAGTTATGGACGCAAGAAACAAACAAAAATCAGGAGTGTCAGCACCTTTGGTTTTTTCTCAATCGAGGCTAACCGTGATGGCTATAGTTTATTTCAGATTTTTAAACCACCCCCAAATGTAAGGAACTACCCCTTTTAAAATTTGGCTGATAGTTCGCTTTGAATATTACAAGTTTCATATAAAGTACGTAATAAAGATACATGGAAAAATATTTAAAATACCATGTACTATATTGGTGGTAAATATCATACTTAAGACGGAATAAAACACCCCTAAATGTAAGAATTTCGTGTTTTCTCATATAATACATAAAAATAATTTTATTTTTGAACAAAATTTGTAAACTAGCGTCAGAAAAGATAAAAGTATAAAAAGTGCAAATAAGTTGAGAAACCACCCACAGAAATTAAAAAACGCCTATTTTTATGGTCAAAAAATTAATCTTCGTGCTCGTGATAACTTCCAATGCAAATATTTTCGAACATTTCGAGGAGAATAATTACATTTCTTATTCCGAAATTTTTTATGTAACGTACTTGCCTGTAAAAACAGGGGTAGTTAAAAACTATCCATTTTAAATTTTACTTATATATTTCTAATTTAATTTTTTTAAATCCATATGAAATTATTTTTAATACGTATTAGAAGATACTAAAAAATAACGTACTTTATACCAGCGTTTCCCAAACTATTACCGTCGGCAAGGTAACTTACCACCGGTAAGGGGATACCACCCCTGGTCGGGCAGCTCGGCAGGCTTCGAGGCAGGCTCCCCGCTGCGAGCAGACGGCTACTTTCGTATACCTGCCACGAATGACCCTTTTATTGTTATGAGATTAAGACCTGTTGCAATAACTGAAATTATAAAGACGTGTCTCAATAAAATTTTAATTAGCTGAATGAATTTCGTGATATAGTTTGTTTAAAAATGAAAAAAAAGTTCATGAAAATTGGTTAATATCTACACTAATAAAGGGGATATTTACAGATATTTTGAATATATAAATGGGACCTCTCAGTGTAACAAAAGTGCGATAACTTTAGAAGTTATTAACCGAATGTTCTCTATATTTTTTATGTTCTCGTCATAATCTAGCGCAGCCTATTAAAGTTCCATTTATTAATATTTTACTAAATTTTCATTTTTCTCAACCGACTTTAATTCTCTAACAATGAGGAGGGTCGCGCGACAGGCAGTCCAGTGTCCCCCTTGAATTCCAGTATTGTGAAAAAATTTGAAGGTGGCGACCCTGCCGCTCCCCAGAAAGCGCGAGAAAAGTTTGGGAAACGTTGCTTTAAACGATAAGGTCAAATTCATACCAGCCATAAGAAAGCGAGAGTGCGAGCCTCTCTTCCGCACTCATGGTACCAGTCATATGACTGGTATAAATTTGGCCTTACTGTATAGTTGGAAAGTAACACCCTTAAGCAAAACAAACCACCCCTTCAATAAAAATAAATGTATATGGGTACTTTTGAACTAATAAGGGTGTTTGGGCTACTGCGTTACATAAAAATTGACTGACTAGTAAATAAGATTGTTCTACTCGAAATGCTTGAAATATTTGCATTAGAAGCTGTAAGGAGCTCGAAAATTAAATTTTTGTTTATAAAAAGGGGTGTTTTTTTTAGATTTTTGTCGCTGGGTTTTGCACTTTTCTATACTTTTCCACTCTAACGTTGTCTGACAACTGCTTACGATTTGAAGGAAAATAAAAACAACATTTTACATGTACCATCTGAGGAAATATACATTATTTACATTTAGGGGTGGTTTATTTCACAATATAGTACATACTATTTTTAATATTTTTCCATGCATCTTTATACGCACATTATTCAATGATTGTTACGTTAAATAAGAAATCTATTATTAAAATTTTAAAAAGAAGTAGTTTTTACCGATAAGGGTGTCTTATGTCAAATGTTTCGTATCTAAAATTTTCTGAATAATCTTTGTGATTATTTTACTTGAAATGAACGAAATATTTGCATTGGAAACTGTTGGGAACTTGAAAATTCATTCTTTGTTCATAAAAAAAAGGTTTCTATCAAAAGCCACCTCTAAAGTTGCACTTTATATTCTCGTAAATAATAAGTAAGGTGATTTTTGTAACAAGGTGCACTTTGAACAAACGACTTCACACAGAGGTTGTGAATCGTAAAATCGGTTGCGCCATCTTTCAGAGTAGTCTTCACTTCAGTCTTAAAGCATCACAGGCCAGGCGCTCCTGTCACTATTTTGGAGTAGCCGTTGACGTACAACTTTCTCGGTCGGGTGTTGCAAAAAAAGTGTGTGCGATACACGTGTGTACGAGGTAATTACTACTCGTATGATTGCCGAACTTACCTGCGGCTTATCCTGCAAGCATCACACTCGTTGCAATCACCTGCTTTACGCGCTTGTGTCACAAATAACTATTTTTTTTCTTAGGGTTTTTCAACTTTAATATACTTTTTCATGGTTTTACCTTTGAAGGGGACTTTATGATTGTTAGGCAAAAATATCAATTTTTGTATCCATCATGTGAGAAAATGTGATTTTTTACGTTGGGAGGAGGGGAGTAGTTTAACCGCCCTGAGAGCCAGTACCCCGTTGTACGAAAAAACTTGTCAAAAAATTGCAGACATTTTTTCAAAAATTGTGAGCTTTTTGGGGGAATGTCCCCACAAATCGAACAAACTTTTTTATTTGAGCCACCTCAATGACAGAATTTTATTATTAATAATAATTTTTTTATTTAGGACTACAAGAACAAAAATCAAAACAAAAGTAGCGACTCAAGCGCTCGGCGCAATAAAAGTCTAAGGGAAACTAAAGTGATTCCTCGCGTGATTTACGAAATCGAACAATTTAACAAGGATATTCTTACTCTTTCTAAGAAATCTGGGGTATGTAGATATGAATTTGACCAATAAAAACAATAATTAATTTTCAACTTATACGATGGTCTAATGTAAAAAATATGTCCAAGATCGAGTTGAACAAGTACGTGAAGCACAGTAAGACGAGAGACTTCAAAATAAATAAGATGCAGCTGGTAGAAAATCTGGATAGGATAAATATGAGTATGGTAAGCGGTCCAAATTAGCTTAGCTTTAATGATTTATTGATATACAATAATCTTACATATGCACCAGAGGCTACAATTGCTTAAATTTGTTTATTAGCTCACGACCCAGAACACAACGAACAATTGTACAAGAACTGAGGATCCCGACGTGAGTGAAAGAAGTGAAAGAAGTTCAGATAGCGAAAGCGAAGCTACTTCATCCAAGAGACGTAGACGAAACAGCTCATAGGAATCGTAAGAGATGATCAACTAATTACTTTTTCTTAGCGTGGAAAGGGTCATCGATTATCATGTATTGTAACCAGATTTTCAAAATAAATAAATAATTACCTACTTAAAACACATATTACTTGGCAACTTAACGCATTTTATACGCAACCTGAAAATATTATAATGAAAGACCAGACAAAGTGTCCGGTGCCCGCACCAGGCGCCTGTGGAGACGCCGCTACAATTTCTAGAAGGAATCTAAATTTGATTGTAAAATATAAATCTAAATTAAGAAAAAGATTAAGTAAATCAATTTTAAAAAAAACTCTAAGAAGCACTAAATAAAATATGGAAACTCAGAAGAAGAGGGAAAACATGGTGGCGGAACCTTAGCAAGACTGGCACAAAGTTCAGTAACAATATTTAAAAATTCATCTTCAAAGTTTATTACTAACAATCATTGACCAAGATCATGCTTGCTAAAAGGATGTTTCATGTATGACTTATTCACACTAATTAAACACTTTCAATAAATGAAAGCATTTCCCTTGATACCTGCAATAATGGGTTTTCAAGAAAGATTCTTTGAATATATTACGAATATTCTCAGAATAAGTATACATTGTATACAAAACTACAATTATATTATATTTTAATTATTTAGGAACTTTTACTTTAATAATTATCAAAATAATCTTCAATATTTCTGAAGACATCGAATACAAATAAAGACGTTTTTTAAATATTTTCTGTGAAATAAAAAATAAGACAATTTTCTTAAATTAGAAAAAAAATACAAAAATTAATAGGTGTCTTTGATCACTATGACACTGGGAAAAATTTATATTTTTCAAATTTGGGAAAATATTTTAAATACAAACTTCGAGAGACATTTGTTACAGTGTGCTTTGTGTCCTTCAACTAGAAAGTTGTCTTTTAGAATCAGTGAATATATTCAGAAGAATGAACCTTAATTTTTGTCCAATGTGATTAACAGTACTTTCGGAAAAAAGAGTTTTCATCTTTTATTGAATTTAAGGGAAAAACAACAAAAGGACAAGTTTTTTATTATAGATTGAAATTGAAGCTTCCTTGATTTTATTTGGAATGGAAGCTTCTAATGTGTCCCCTAAGGGTTTACATTTTTCTTGTATCTTTTCCCTATTCCTTTACACACACCCCACACACTTTCTTGGTGGTGGGAGGGGGACCTACAGTTTATGGTGGGTTCCGAACCACCAAGAGCAACAGCTTTAATTCCTTAGAGAACCTTTTTCTCTAGAGGTACCGGTCCCACGACTCTTCGGAGATGAACAACTCCCTTGCTAGGCTAGAGTTCACCGCATGGTCCGCCGAGGCTCTTCCAGAGTGCGAGGCGGGAATCGAACCCGCAAGCGGACGGAGTGGGTCCAAATCCTACGCCTTAACCCCCACAACCATCGTCCCACTTTCCTTGATTTTATTTTTATCATATATGGCCAACGGCCATGCCACGCTGAAAAAACCAGTTCTCGTCATATCACTGAAGTTAAGCAGCGTTGGGCGCGGTTAGTACTTGGATGGGTGACCATTCGAGAATACTGTGTGCTGTTGGCATATTATGGGTGTGGTGAGCCCAAACTTGTAGTTATTTATAACTACAAGAAAACTATCCACCTAGAAACACTACACGAATCGGGTAGTGTCACGCCTACCCTGAAATGGAAATGGCTTAATGGTATACATACATACATATATATTTCAAACTGATTGACAGTTAAACAAATTCTAAAGATTGATTGATTCAGATGTTAATGAAAGTTTTTTTTTTAATTTTTGGGATTGATGTTTAAACAATTGAAAATATATACAAAAGTTTCTCACAAATATTAAAGATAAAAAATGTTAATACTTTCTTAATAAGTAACTTCAGATTCATATCTACATTTTTAATTAATATCAACATAACATACAAATATTTCCTATTAGTTGTCCATACAAAAATTGCCCGGATGAGGATAATAATATATATATATATATATATATATAAGGATAATAAAATAAAGCGGATAAATAATAAAGAATAGAGAGCGGGGTGGTTTGGTTGTCTCTAATGAGCCGATTACAATGTTGTTTAGATACATATTTCTCTCATTCTAACTCCTTTCGTGCAATTATGTTACACACATTGACTTCCTTAAGTATATGTTTTCAAAAAACTCATTTTTTTTAAACATACTTCTTTTTAAGCCTTCTTGTGATGTACGTTAACAAATCATAAAGGTTTTAAGATCAAATGAGACAGACATTCTGGCATGAAATTATACTTAAAAACTATGTTTAAGAGGTTCCGAAAAATATCGAAAGGAACTTGATTACTTCGCTCTTCGATATTCTTTATCGTAGCCTCAACTCCTTGATAGCTAGTTTCAATAAAAATTCGGTTTCGTTTCCTCATACTTTTTGCTTAGCGATTCTCAACAATGTTCCTACTCAACGGTGACACGAGATCTGGCGAGCAGTGTTGCCAGATGGGTTTCTCCAGTTATCCCCAGATCCATTATAATTTCCCCCTAAAAACTCCTGACTCAGCGTAAATAATCCTAAATTTACTCCTGAACTATTCTCGTATGTATGTATGTATATATACGTATTAAGAGGCATGAAGAACTATTCCGCTCCGGGACCAGATGGTATCAAGACCTTTTGGTGAAGAAGTTTTCTTCAACCCACCAGCATCTGGCCCGAATTTTCACCTCATATCTAAAATCGGAAGAGCCTATTCCGGAGTGGTTGGTGGAAGGGCGCACAGTGCTCCTGCCGAAGACGGGCAACTTAGCTGACCCTAAGAATTACTGGCCAATAACTTGTCTGAACCCACTGTATAAGATCTTCACAACTATACTAAATGATAGAATTGTTCGGACAACTGGACCTGTGTGGCGAGAGATGTATGAACAACGCGGCTCTGAGAAAGGCGTAGCAGGATGTCGGGTGAACCTGCTCATCGATAGATGTGTTTGTAAAGACGCAGCATCCTATCAGCGATTCCTATCGATGGCCTGGATTTATTACCGGAAAGCTTTCGATTCAACCTCCCATAGACTTATTATCTGTCTGTTGGAAAGCTTGAAGGTTCATCCACACATCGTGAGGTGCATAGAGAGATTAATGCAGCTTTGGAAAACCAGATTTACTATCTCATCTGGAAAACATCGTGTGATCACTAGCAGTGTCAACTTCAGAGAGGTGTGTTTCAGGGCGGCACCATGAGCCCTCTCCTCTTTCGCCTCACATTATTGCCACTATCTCTCGCTCTTCGCCATTCCGAAGGGTACCTCTGCGGCAAACCTGGAGATCGAAAGCATAAGGTCACTCATGTATTTCAGATGGATAATCTCAAGATCTATGCTAAAAATAAAGTGAAACTACATCTAGCTCTAGACATTGTCAAAAAGTACACTCAAGAGATTGGAATGGAGTTCGGGGTAGAGAAATGCGCCAAGGTAAATTTGAAGAAAGGAAAACTTAATGGCATCCCGGAAGACCCTGAGTTCGTCGAAAGGAGCGCTATACGACACCTTGGCGCTGGAGAGACCTATACATACCTGGGCGTGCCACAGAGCCGCATTCAGGACGTGACATCTATAAAGGATACTCTCCGATGCAGATACAAACGTATCATCCGACGGATATGGTCTTCCGAACTGTCGGCGAGGAACAAAGTATCTGCGACGAACATGCTTGCCGTCCCAGTAGTACTCTATTCATTTGGAGTAGTTCCATGGACGAAGGACGAGCTCAAATCCGTCGATATCGGGTCCCGAAAGGTTATGCACATGAACAAAAGCATGCACCTTAAGTCTTCTGTTCCGCGACTTTACATCTAACGCCGTCAAGGTGGTCGCCGAATACTGAATCTTGAATGTCTTCACAACAGGATTATTCTGGGTACAGCATATATAGTCGCAAATGGACAACACCCTCTTCTCAAAATGGTCAGGAAACACGAAGAAATGGGCGAAGGGGCGTTTCTGTACAAAGCAGCGGAGGAGGCTGCTGAGACACTCGGCCTTGACTTCAATATCAGGGGTGAGCAAAATGCATCAAATCTTATCCATCTTGAATACTCACTCCTGAAGGCCCGGATTAAGAAAGCACAGGAGAAAAACTTCCCCGAACAGCTCCTCGACAAGGTTATGCACGGCACCTTCCACAGAAATGTGGAAGATCAGTCGATGTCGTATGAGCTAACGTTTGCTTTCCTTAAATCGCCGGGATTGAAGTTGGGCACGGAGGGTTTCATTTTGGCATGTCAAGACGGTGTCATTTCCACTCTAGCATACCGCATGCGGGAACGACCTACATCCAAAGGCACAATGCGGCACTAAGAGTGTTTTATTACCATCTCTGTCACTCTTACGGCATTAGCCCAAATATCGCTCTGCTAAACGCTCCTAGGGAAATAGAGTCAATTGTCGAAAATTAGAAGTGCCGCATATACTGGAACTTCATATTCTCGACAATTCTTTCTGTTGCGCACTCGAGGCCTGACATAGTTTACCTTGACTTCGAGAAACGAACCATGTTCGTTATCGAATTTTCGGCACCAGCTGACAAAAACGTCACAGCCAAGGAGAAAGAAAAGAAAGAGAGGTATAAAGATCTTATAAGGGAGTTGCGACGGTTATACCCGGAATATTCTGTTAAGCTAATCGTCTTAATCATCGGCGCTCTGGGAGGTGCCAAGGTTTCACTGGTAAATAGCCTGAAAACCATCCCTGTGTGTCAACAAAATGCTGAGACACTTGCGGGGAAAATGCACAAGGCGCTCGTCCTTGGGTCGCTCCGTTTCGTCAGGGTGCACGAGACTTTTGCCGGATCGTCGTATTGAATTCGTCGCAGACTGTACCCACCTATCTTACGGTCGTGAGACGTGGTTACAGCTGAAATTTTACCGCGATTTCGCTGGGAGCGGGTGCAATTTTTCAGATTAGCACCCGCTCCCAGCGGAATCCTGCAGTTATCCTTATGACAAACTTTTAACTATATATATATGTATAGACTGTACGTTGTCACCTCCGTGCAGTTGACTCTACGTTCTCGCCTCCGCTTTTTCCCGTGAAAATATTTGAAATTTATATGCATATATACGTTGAGAGGGGCCTTCTGATCAGGTTTCTCAAAAGAGGGGTAACAATTTTTCATTTTAGAATTTATATATATTTGTGATACTGGATGTACGAAGTGACCTCCTCTATATATGAGGAAGCGCGTTAGACGTTATACGTACTCACCTCAAGCGGTGTTGCCACGTCTGGGAGGTAGGATTCTTACCTGGCGTCCATGTCTCCCAGGCATCTATGTGATCGTACAATTGAGTCATAATCAGAGATTTAAGCTAATTCAAAATATCATTAGTTTAGAAGAAAATTATTTAAAAAAATGTTATTCATTATAATATGTCGCTTCAGAGATCTCTCGTAAAGTCGTTTTTGGCGCTAATTATGATTGGCTTGCGATTTTTTAATTCAAATTGCTATTGATACATGAAATACTACTTTATACTGACAATTAGATGTTTAAATAAATTGTTCAAACAATTTACTATCATTTTTAGCAATTTTCTCTTAGAATAGAGTTAGAAAGTCGCGTTTTTGTTTAAATTGCACTCTTTGTCCAATTTTCAATGAGAGCGAGTTGATACATAATTTATGTTGATAACCAATTTTTTCAACAAATTTGTTATTATTGTTAAAGATATTCTCTTTCAATAATGCTAGAAACTGCGGTTTTTTCTAAAATTTGCAACTCTTTGTCCACTTTTCACTTGAAATGAGTTAAGACTCATTTGAGTTTGGGAAAAAATTGTTTAAACAAATTACTATTGTGGGCCATACCACGCTGGAAACACCAGTTCCCGTTAGATCACTGAAGTTAAGCAGTGTTGGGCGCGGTTAGTACTTGGATGGGTGACCGTCTGATACTACTGCGTTGCTGTTGGCGGTGGTGGGTGTGGTGAGCCCACACTTGTAGTTATTTACTACAAGAAACTATCCACCTAGAAACACTACCCGAATCGGGTAGTGTCACGCTTACCCCTAGAGGCTCGCCGAAAGGGAAATAGCTTAATGGTATACTATTGTTATTAGCTACCTTCTCTTACATAAGTGCTAGAAAGTTGCGGTTTTTTCTAAAATCTTTGACTTTTTTTTCTAATTTCTGATCAAAGTAAACTGATATTTAATTAAATTTAACAAAAATAATTGTTCGAACAAATTATTGTTGTTTATAACTATCTTCATCTAGATTATTGCCAGAAAGTTGCGGTTTTCTTCTGGAATTTTTAACTTTTTGTCCACTTTCAACTTAGTGAGGTGGTACGACTAGGTCATTTAATGACTTGGAAAGTTTTGTTTTGCATTACAACAAGAAGTTTATTGTAAAACGTAACAAAAAATTTGGATTTGCAAATATTTTAATATTAGCTCCGGGAGGGGAAAGGGGTATCCTTCCTCGGAGAAAATGCGTCTCGTCGGAGACAATATACATTTGAGGTTGGTCAAAATTTGTTCATTTCTCGAATTTTGATACACATCGCCCGGAAATTTGTTCCAATCCACACAAAAAATACATTTTTTTGGTTCAAAAAAATGATATTCAGTGGTGTCGCAAGCCCATGAAGTTTAATACGTATTTCCCATCAGGAAAAGAGACCTTTTTGTACATATTATTCAGCATCGTCAATATTAGCTGAATAGAGTTGAAATCTAATTGAAGCCAGTTGAGCGAACATAATTGTTCAAAAAATTTTTAATCGTTTATAACTATCTTCTCTCAGATGAGTGCTGAAGATTAGCAGTTTTTTTCTGAATCCTTAAAATTTTTGTTCACTTTTCACTCAGTTAGGTAATGATCAATGCAAGTGAACAAACATGCTTATTTACACAATGTATCATTGTTTATATCTATCTTCTCTTGGAGTAATGCTAGAAAGTTTCTTTTTTCGTAATCTTGATTTTGCTTTGACTTTTCAGTTATGAACAAATAACAAGTGAACCTCAACAAAAATAATTTTTGAAATGATATTTATTTTTTTAAGTGAATTATTTTTGCTCTTTTTGCAATGTTTGAAAAAATTATTCACAAAAAAGCTATTTTACACAAGAGACACAAACAAGGAATGATTTAATTAGGAGTAGGTGGGAGGACTAGGTCTGCATAAGACTTGTAACAATTTTGCTTTCAATTGTATCAAGAAGTTCATTGCAGAGCGTAGAAAAAAAATTTGTAATTAAACATATTTTGATATCAGCCCCCCGCCCCTCCCCAGCAAAATATACTCACGAAAAAAAAGATTCTTCAAAATACGTTTTTCTCTCATGTTTATATAGTATTTATCTATAACTAACAAGGCAAAGCAAAGTTAACCATTTCAGAAATAACCGGAACTTTCTAACATTTATCTGAGAGAAGAAATTTTTCAAAAATAGTACATTTTTTAAGCAACTATTTTCATTAACTTACATTAATTATCACATCACTAAGTGGAGGGTGCCAAAAAGTTAAAAATTTCAGGAGAAAAGCGCAACTATCTGACATTAATATATATGATATCAATATAGTTTTCAAACTAGAATGGGAAAATCTATCAGAGTCGAAAAGAACATGTAAAATTTCTATGTTGTTTTAGATACTGCACATATCGATTTTTTTCTCTCGATAAATTCTTGATAAAGGGCATCCGGGTTTTAAAAGTTCAAATACTCCCATCTTTAGAATAAAATTTTCGTTGAATTTGTGAAATACAAGTCGTCTAAAATCCTTTAAAAAAAAAACATATTTCTTGCAAAAATGATTCCCGTCTGGAAATTAATTCAGCCAACTGAAATAATAATAATACAATATTACATACATATTAAAAATGTTAATTAAGTTACACTATCAAATCTTTTAAAATTGAAGAATTTCGTATTATAAGCCTTGATAGTCAGTTTTAAATGTAATGATTTCAGATTTGAATATGCTGAGTTGTTTGGTTTCAATGTTAAATACAAATATTTTCTGCTTTTTTCAATTTAAATGGTGCAATTTAAAAAATTGGAAGCATTTCGATCTTCTTCTGCATTATATTTAGAAATTTTCAACGTGATAATATTTTAAACTTTTAGTTGAAGATTTTCGCGAATGAATGATTTCAAATATATTTGATTGGAAGATTCAAAGAATGAATAATGATTCTGAATGAAGTGTTGAAAGCTAAACGATTTATATTCGAAAAGTCGGAAATTATATGGTACCTAGAATCAAAACAGATGAAAAGTGTTTGATATGAAATTGAGACCTTGGTAATTGAATGCATTTTTTTAATTCTGACTGGTTAAAATTTTAGAGTTTCCAATTTTCATGTTGAACGCTGAATTTTCCACCTTTCTCTTTCAACAGTATTAATTTTGAAATTGAAATTGAAATGTTTAAATTTAGAAAAGTATAGTTGACAATTTGCAGAATATTAATTTCCAGACGATTTTAATTTACTTGAAACAATTTAACATTCAAAGGTGAAGAGTATAAAATTGTTACAATATCGCAATTCTAGGTAATTGAAAATTGGATCAGTTCTAAATGATTTGAGATTGGCTCAATTTTCAACGCTCCGTATTAGAAATGTTTTTATTTTTTAATCAGTTTTTAATTGTAGAATTATAATCAGTTTTAATTTTGGATTGTTGAAATTCCAAAGTTAAAAATTTTTAATTATTATTATTTGAACGCTTCGAATGATAAATAACACAACTCGAATTTAATTGAATTTCACATGATCCAATTTTAAAAATAGATTTTTCAATTATTAACGCTTTGAAGTAGTACTGATACGACAAAAACTCCTTTCTAATGAAACTGTCCAATTTTGAAAACTTTCTTTCAAAATTTTCCTATTTTGAGAGCATCTGATGAAAATTTTTCCAATTCAAAGTTATTAAATTCTAAACGCTCTTATTAAGAAGTGATACAAGTTAAATTCTTTTCTATTACATTAGAAATATTGTGCTTTTGTCCAAATTTCACCTAGGTCATCTAAAATTGTTTGATTTGGAACGTATTTAATTTAGAATCGTTTAATATATACCTTTTTTAAATTCCAAATGCTTCTAATCAGGAATGATGAATTATTGTTTCGGAAAATTGTTAATACCTTGATATTTGAAGAAATTTATTAACGTATTTTCGAATTTTTTCAATGTTATGAAATAAAAATCCAGGCATTTACAGCCAGTTCATAAAAAATGCACGTTCCCTCTTGAAATATTTTTGAACCTTTTTGCTGATTGCCTCAAATAACATCTCCAACGTTTTCAGTATATAAATATATAAATAGCACCAACGGCTAATATAACACAAATTTATTCATAATACTTCAAATTCATCTATTCTTTATTTCCATCTTAGGCTTTGGGTTATAAGACATTTTCGATTTTCTTTTCGACAACAGATCCTTCAGAATTGCACTATTTTAATTTGTAACACTTATTGGCTAAACATTTTGAAGAGAACATTCAAAATAAAATATTTTCAAATTAGAATATTCAAAAATGGACAAATCTACATTTCAATCGTATACTGACTACTGTTGCAAATTTGTATAATTTCCAAACAGAAGCCTCAATAATTCTTGATATATTTCAACTTGAATATCGCTTAAAAATTGAATATATTTTGTTGAAAGAGTGCTAAAATCATCAATTTGAGAAAAATGTAATTTTCTTTATTACTAAATATATATCATCCATTATTCAGTTTTATAGTAACACATAGGTCATTAAGTCCCGGGACTGAGACACATATGGCGCCGTCAATACCATGCCACTTTGCATGTAAAAATTTCATGAGATTCGGTTCAGTCGTTGTCGAGATATTGAAGGTTAAGTGACGCTACATTTGTTCTTGTTTAAACAATGGATACAAACGAGTTGTGCGTGTTAATCACTGTTTTTTAATGGGGAAAAATACCGTTCAAGCTCAGAAATGGCTTGAAAAGTGTTACCGAGAAAAGTGCCCATCGAAAACAACCATTTTCCGATGGTATGCAGATTTTAAATGCGGTCGAACAAACACCGAAGACGCGGAGCGCCCAGGTCGTCCAATTGAGGTGGCAACGCAAACGCGGCACCCACTTGGAAAAAAATTTTGTCATACGCAATTTTCATGCACAATTTTGAACACGGTGCCTTTTGACATCTCTAGGATGTCAGCTATCTCTTGCAACTTCACTTTACGATCGGACAAAATAATTTTCCTAATTTTTTGGATGTCTTCGGGCGTTGCCACCTCAAATGGACGACCTGGGCGCTCCGCGTCTTCGGTGGTTGTTCGACCGCGTTTAAAATCTGCACAACGTCGGCAAATGGTTGTTTTTGATGGGCACTTTTCCCGGTAACACTTTTCAAGCCATTTATGAGCTTGAACGGTATTTTTCCCCATTAAAAAACAGTGTTTGATTAACACACCAAACTCGTTTTTATCCATTGTTTAAATAAAAAAAAATGAAGCGTCACTTAACTTTCAATATCTCGACAACGACTGAACCGAATATTATCAAATTTTTACACGTATCTTTTGAAGGTTGGTACTACCGAAAAACAAAGAGGTATGGCATTGGCGGCGCCATATGTGTGTCAGTCCCAGGACTTAATGACCCATGTGTTATATGCTAAACAAATAGAAATTAGAAGAATGATCTACAAATATTAGGGGGTTAAACCTAGATATTAAAATTTAAAAATTTAATTTAATTTTAATTTTTTTCCAAACTAAATTGAATCAAATAAAATAATTTTAAATTAAATTAATTGAATTCAAGAAATTTTCAAATCCATAGTTTGAAAAACAGAATATACTGTTGGAACTCGATTTGAACAAAACAATAGGTACCCAATAGGGATGTTGTTTTTCCTTTCGGAAGGTGCAATATTTCAGTTGCAGTTTATGGCGAGGGGGAAGGGTTCCGGCATGAAGGCGACATTGCCACTTCATTTAGTGCACCTGTCTCTTCAAAATTGTCTAAATTTCTGGGACACGATGGCGACGAAATTATACCTACCTTTTTAAACCATCCTCAATCTTACAGGGATTTGTGAGATTCGTCATATATCCGAACCTATTCATTTCCATTTACTACTTTTTACGGTAAGCTCGGTAAATAATAAAATTCTTCTCCAATTTCCCAGTAGAGTGGGTCCAAAATAAATACTTTTGGAATTTGATATCGCTCCAATGCGTAAAATTAGCGTATTAGGGTTCTAAAAAAGTATAATTAATTTGAAATCGATCCACGTGCAGCTTGGTTACCCATGCTCGAAAAAAAGGTTGACAAATTTTCTTATTTGCAGAGTTTTAGACTTTTCTTGAGGTTTATACATGTTTAACGTGGTCGGGTCGCCATTTTGTTTCAAAAAATTAATTTGCACAGTTTTCCCCCCATTTCTCCACGAAAATTCATAACATTTTGCAAACTTGAGTAACTATAAGCTCAGTCTCTATCCTGTATTAAATTTTCAAAACGTTCTTGATGCGGCAACATTGTTAATTATAAACAAATTAACATTTTGTTAATCACTCCTGAGCGAAAATACCGAAGGTTTTGCACAATGTTGTTTCTTCTTTTTTTCCACTGAAAAGAAAGTATTGTATGATTTGCAAAACTAAATACATAACGCAAATGCAATTCGACTCCTAGAATTTCAGCGAAAATTGCAAAGATTGCGTTTTTGGGTAGAAAATGTTAGGAGTGTCGTGATCTAAAAATTATCAAATTTAAAAAACGTTGTGTGGCCGGCAAAAATATTAAAGTTGCAATTGAACAACTTAGTTACTTTTGTAAACTAGCGAAAAATTACAAACATTTTGCAAATCGCACTGAGTGATAAATAACTTATTACCAACGTCATATTATATTTGGAATTTATTTACAACTTGGCAATTTGACTCATAAAATTCCTGCGACAACAGCAAATGTTGCGTTTTTGGGTAGCAAATGTTGGAAATGTCAAAATCTTGGAAATATTAAATTTGCAAAACGTTGCACGACCCGTTTGGGAAAATTTCGTGGCAGTCTTGAATCATGCTGAAGCCAGTACAGTTTTTCTCAAGCTTGTCTATTCACGCAAAACTAGCCTGGCGCTACACTGGCGCTGTCTAGTTTTGCTGGGTGTTTGATTTAAACCTTTTTGCTGTCTAGTCCTAGTCTTGGCGCTATCTAGGAGTTCGTTACGAATTTGAATATATAAAGATTGTTCCGATTTCAGCTAGTTTCTAGATAGAATCACGGTTTGGACTCAAGAAAAAATTACAGAGGTGAATTCAGAAAATAATCATTTTAGAATAAAAGATTGAAGAAATTACAATACGCAATTACACAGATGCTCCAGCAATAATTAATTGTACACTTTTACATATTTAAGATAGTAAGCAATAATTGTTGAAGGTGATCGAAATCTTAATACAAGAACTGTGTTTTTAAAAACGATTTTTTAAGGATGTTCAAAAACATTTTATTTTAATTGAATCATAGGTATAGCAGAGTTTTAATAAATTTTTATTAAATTCTTAATAATTATAATATGTATAATGCTATGTATAATATTGACGATATTCCAAAAAATCAAATATTATAAATGACTCATTTAATTTATTTTAATTATTTATTTATTGCGTAAAGGATAATTAAGCCTAACGTATTAATTATTCGAAATAATAAACAATCATTATTTCATAGTCTAATCGCAAGTCAAATCATACAAACGCTATTACTCTCAATGATTTATTCACACATCAAGCACTTTGAATGTTTAAAAATTGTATATGTGTTATTGAAATAAATATTGGGATGTAATGAATTGAATTGCATATCCGACAGAATGAGAGAAAATATAACTTTTAGATGGCCGAGGTATTAAGGCGACGGGACAAAGTTACAACAATATAATAGGAAGTTACATCAGAAGTTCGACATCCGGCGTATGTACAAGAGATTTGCGGAAACTCATTTCTTCATTTTTTTATTTTTACAAAAACTTTTTTATATTTTCAATCAACTGGAAAATCTATATATTGGACGTTTATCGTATAAAAAATAATTGTATTATTTAATTGTTCATTATTTTTTTTATCAAAATAGCCGATCTGTCTAGAAACTAGTCGATCCGAGCGTTACATCCCAGTCTAGTCACTGGACAGTCAGCCTGTGGCGCGCCAGTGTGGACTCAAGGCGGACTAGACAGAAACAATACAGCGCCACCAAATTTTTTCACACGGGGACCGACAACAATATTGAAATTGCAATTAAAAAAATTAGGTACTTTGTTAAACTAGCCAAAAAATACAAACATTTCAAGTCCCAGAAGTTGGAATCACAACATTGTCATATCGGTATGGGCGCTATGTTATAATTGAGTGCTTATTTTGTGCTAATTTATGCTGCAGAAAAAAATTTTGTGCCCGGTAATTTTGGTGAAAAATATGTAGTAATGCTAGCTTCAGCTGAAGCCACAACTCCGGTACGCGAAACTCGGAAACTATAAGTGGTATCAAATTCACTTTTGCGCAGGAATTCAGTGCTAATTAAGTGCTCTGGATTCGTGCTATGCACAAAATTCGGGCAATTTTTTTTAACAAAAACGTGTAGACATGCTGGATTCAGATGACTCTTGTATGTGACACTCGGCAACTATAAGTGGAATCACATTGTACTTGGCGCAGGAATTCAGTGCTTATTTAGTGCTCATATATGCCGCAAAAACTAAATTTTTTGCCTGGTAATTTTAGTTAAAAACCTGTAGTAATGCTAACTTCAGCTAAAGCCACAACTCAGCATGTGAAACTCGACAACTATTAGTGATATAATATTTCGGTCATTTGAATGTTGAAAACTTGAAGTACGTATAGTTGCCTTGAAATAATAATAAACGTGATATAATTTCCATATAAGTTTTAGATATCACGCAGTCCTTTGAAAACATAGAATCGCACATGAGGATTATTCAATTCGACGGTTTCATAATCCATTATCATGAAAGAAATCTAAAAAAGAGAGAACTCATGGAGCACTCATGGAGTGAAAAGATTTTTTTTATCAATAATTGATTGGACATTCCAGTATTTTTTCTTTAGAATACGTATCTGAAGGCGAAAATGTTCTATCTTCTCGCGTTTTTCATAAAAACAGGTTTAAAAAGCGAAAATGACCTGATGTTTACGCAACATGGGTTTTTGTTTTTTATGTGACACTTAACATTGAATTTTAAACATCTCCGAAAATATTGCTACTACGAAATAAATAATGTTCAATTTCCGAATCAGTGCCAAAAAATACATAAATAAATGTTAGAATTTTAACGAAAAAACCGCTGCTTTTAGGTTAGGTCTCTTATTTATTCGCTTAATTGAACTTTTCCACCTGAAACCCAGTATATTTCATGTTTAACTAGAAAAAAGTATTATGCTTTATTATTTAGAATTGAAAATTACTGCCAAAATTAATTTTAATTTGCGTAGAGTGAAATTACCTAAATTTTTAAGAGTGAAACAGTATACATGTATATCAAATTTACTATGCAGCCTCTCAATTACTATTTCATAGACCGAGTTTTTAGATTTACTATACAAATGAATAGTAAATGTATATTAAAATTGCAAACATTGTTAACAGTGTACAAAAATGATTTAAAAGAATATTCACTTTAAAAAAATGTTCACGCAATTCATGAATTGTATATTGTTACTCGTTTTTTTCAAAGGTTTCCTCTTTTTTCTACACCGGCAGTTATTTTATTGCTTTCGAAAACTTTTTCAGAGAAACGAGAAACCTTCAAAAAACCTCAAAAATTATATATAATGCAATGTATTCGTGCCACATTAATAATCCAATAAAAAACAGTAAATCTATTACAAACTGTATAGCACCCTTCAATAGTAAGAGAAAATCCTCGTGCAACACATTGAGAATTTAATCTGGGGAATAAATAAAAAAATATCAGTTTGATTATCATTATCAATGTTTCAGGGTAGTAAACAGTTTGCAAATCTAATATGATGTTAGTACTAAGTTAATTATCACTCAGTACGATTAGCGAACGATTAGTGCAACGTTTTATAAATTTAATAGGGTAAGGAGGGGCAGCGCCGACCAGTTAACAGTCAATGATTTTTTTAAAGTTAATAAGATGTGGAATTGATCCATTTTTTTCCCATTTCGAGTCCTACATTATTGTACATCATATTTTTATAAGTAACAATTATATGAATAAAACAATGATTTAATAATTGAATTATTTCCGACAAGCTGTATTTCGTCGGCTTTGCCCCACACCGGAGGGCAAAGCCAACCGCAGCTTTTTATGAAAATCAAAACATCTGAAGAGTGGAAAACATGATGTTCCGCGTCTGTGGTATTTTATGTATTGGAAAAATTACCTTTAAACATATTCAGCAAGAAGAATAAGTTATTTTTAATAAAAATAGTGATAGCTGTGATATAACCTCTTATTAGTTGACATTCAACTAGAGACGGAGTACGCGCAAAGGTTTCTACCGTACCAGTACAGAACACCCGCTCTACCGACCGGATTGAAAATAATAATATATAATAGAGTTTCTTGCATGTAGCCCAGAAGATAAGTGGCTGTTCTACATTACCGATGACTTATCGACCAAATTTATGATACGTTTATAACCTAAGCACGTGTAAACTATTATTTTGGTCGGGCTTGCCCCACTGGTGAGGCCTCAATTATTTACGATATTAAATACACTTTGGACTTGTATTACGTTCAATTATTATAATGACATAATGTGATATTGTTTTATCTGTCAAAATATCAAATTTTCATACTGTAAGTATTGCCATTAACGTCGAAAACTTTACATTTCTGCCAGCGCATCTTCCATTCTTTCGTTGTCAAAACTCTTTTCTGCATAATTTTTCTTTTACAACGTCAATTTTCAAGATATCAGTAAGTAACGCTATCTCTATAATAAAACAGATTTATTTAATGCAAAGTAGAATGAAAATTGTTAAATAATAGCGATGTTATAAGCAAAGTTACCTTTGCCCCACCGGTCGGCGCTGCCCCTCCTTACCCTATTTGTTAGATTTCGACTCGGAAGTGATAAACGAAATAATAATTCGTTTATAATTAATAACGTTTCCAATTGGAAACAGTTTGCAAATGTAATATGATGTTGGTAATAAGTTGTTTATCACTTAATACGATTTGTAAAATGTTTGTAATTTTTCGCTAGTTTATAAAAGTAACTGACTTGCTTAATTGCAATTTTATTATTATTTCCGGCTAGTGATTCACATCGACACGAGAAACTCAACTGTTTCACTCGACGTCGTTCGTTATAAGCCCCTTTTTTCGAACGATCATCTCGTGTATTCATTTGTTAAATTTCGAATCGTATCGTCTCATTTTTCGAAAGACATCGAACGAGGTCCTTGAAAATAATCGAGAAACGTCACTTGTGACAGCCTTTCAGTGACAGAGCTCTGCTGCCAAAGATTATTTGGATTTAACGTTTAATTTAACGTTAAATCTGTTCATCTTAAATTTTTAATTTAACGATTAAACACAATCTGGAGCATGATGGCAGAAGATACAAGCTATGCAGGGAAAATAAAATCTACGGGGTGGATACATAATTTTAAATAAGGAACAATACTGAAAAATAATACAAATACTAATAATAATGTATTCTTAGTAAAATCTAAAATAAGAAACTTATATAAACAATAAGAATTATCATTCGAAATTCATTTGAGATATATTTATGAATATATTATATACTTCAATCTTCTGAGTAATGAACTAATGATTGATGAAGATTCATCTGAATCGAAATCAGTGACAAAAAGAAGGTGAAAGGAAGTTCTAGGAAGTATTTTTGAATGCGGATACACGGATAAAAAGAAGTTCGCGAAATGTAAGGCTTGCTCTGCACAAAAGTTGGAAATTATAATGAAAATAATGGATGGGAATACAACTGGAACTACCTGATATTTAAAAAAATTCCATGCTGAGGAATACAAGAGAGCCTTTTCTGATAGTGCAGACCAGCAGCCAAAAGAAGTATTATTGATAAGCATTTAAAAATAATATAATTCAAATTTTACATTCTATCACTTTTAGCAAGAAATTCAATAATTTTAAAATGCATTTTGGATAATTTTTCAATTTCAATAAATTTCAAACAAATTGATATTTTTCAAAGAAATGAGAAGCCGAAAAATTAATTTGTACTCTCTTTGAAGCCTGTTTGAATGGAAATATGATTTTTGTAAGAATCTTACAAAACATTACTTTCAATGAAATAAATCTTTTTTTGACAAAAAAAAAGCAACTTTCTACATTATTTTTTTCATACAGTAAATCGAAGATTAATATTATTAGTTTGAAACTAGCTGTGATTTCGATCTCGAGTGTTTCCACTTTGTTTGTATTTATAATTATATGGTGCTCATTTCACGAGCACTTTGCTTCCCGTTAGCAAATATATTTGCTTCCTCATAGAGGAAGCATTAGTTATTTTTTTCAATAATATACAAACCAAAGTCTTCATTTGCTCAATTTAAAGATAGAAATTTACAAAAAATACTAAATTACAAAATAATACAAAAAATGTTTTACATACAAAGACAAATCAGACAAATAAAATCTTGTATTCGAAATAATAATTTTTCGAGCTGGAAAAGGGAAAGGAAAAGTTCTGTCGCGCCCTATCCCTTTCCCAGCTTTATGATTTCCTTACAAAAATGGCCAGAATTACTCTATTTGAGAATTTATGATCGAAAAGTCTTTTCTATTCCTGCGTCAACTTTGAATTATGTCGATGAAAAAAGTTTTTCTGTTTAAAACTGATGATTCAGATATTATAAATGAGCATAACTTGACAAATCTTCAATAAAGTGTATTATTATTACAGATCAATCGATTCGCTTCGAATGAAGGAATCTTTTCCGTTCTTGCATTAATTTTGAATTATGTTATTGAAAAAAGTTTTACTATGAAAAGCCGTGCTTTCAAATATTATGCATTACCATAGCTTCCTTACTCTTCAGTAAAATGTATCAATGTTATAAGTCAATCGATTCGTCTTGAAACAACACAACTTTTCTATTCACACATCAACTTTAAATTACGATAATGAGAAAACTTTATATAAATTACTATAACTTCCCTACTCTTCAATGAAATGTATTGATATTGAAGGTCAATCGATTCGTCTCAAACCAAGGAATCTTTCATATTGTTGCATCAGCTTTGAATTATGCGAATAAAGAAAGTTTTACTATGAAAATCCGATTTTTAACATATTATTGAGTGCTAAAAAGAATTCAATATATATATTTTTAAATCCTTCTGTCAGTTTCAAGATATTAGTGAGGAAAATAAGCCCTCCATATTTCATCGAATTATCTGCAACCGTTTTCTAGTTATCGTGTTCATAAAAAAGCGTGACATCCACACACACATCCACACACACACACACATCCGGACAATTGCTTAGAACATTGTATTAGATAAATAAATTAGGGAGGGTTAAATTGAATTAATTTAAAAATTTTGGAAAATGTTACCATTACAAAGCTTCCTCTACGAGGAAGCAAAAAGGAAATTCAGTCTCTCAAGATGAAAAATGTTACTTTTTCTAAATTTAACAACAAAATAAAGTAGCATTTAGACGGAATACATTCTAAATCGGGAAGGCTGCAAAGCGTGCATGCTGAAGTCACAAAATCGTTTCGAAACATAATATTTAGTTGTGCCACTTGAAAAATTAGGAAAAATAGTTTCTTAGACCTTTTCTTCATCTTGCCTCTTTTTCAAAATGTTCGCTTAAGTTATTATTATTCAAATCAACTGTAGTTGTATTTTTCTCAATTGAATGACATTAAAACAATTAAAACATTCTCACTGTTCATGTTGATATAATATTATTTTAATTATTTTAATTCAATGGGCTACAATTGTTTTTTAAAAATTAAATTCAATTGGAACAATTAAAACATTATATTTTCTAATAATTTCTAAAAAAATGTAATGTGTAAATCTATAAGTTGAAAAAATTTTGTTTACGAAGTATTAGAAAATTGCATTGTTACAAGAAAAAGACAGTTGTAAACGAATTTATTGCATTTTTAGCGAAAATTTCCAGAAAAAGAGGCCAGAGAAGAAAAGTGTTTGCAAACTTTTTTTTACAATTTTCAAGTGGAAGAACTTCACTTTTTCAAATATCTTTTCGTTATTGAAAAAATACGAATTTTTATTTTCTATTGAAATAAACTCAATTTTCTCTTCTTTAAGATGTAGGCACAAGTTAAATGATTTTGTCGATAAATGTACCCTATTAATACCAACTTAGAAAGAAAATCAAGAAAAAATAAAAAGGTGGCCTCGTTGAGAAAATGAAGGTTGAAGAGTCTCAGAAAAACGGCAACGATTTTTTTTTCGTAAAATACATTACCACCTTAAAAATTTGTAATACTCATAACTTAGTCAAAACATTTTTTTGTTCAAATAGCAAAATATGAGTCAACTAAAATCCCTTAAAAACAACATAAAAAAGAACATATTTTGTCTTAAACCGATTTGGTGACTTCACTTCACAATGCCATGAGATCAATGATTTCCTCAACTTCCAAGGATATGCAAGAAGCCGTAATCAAAACGCTACAAAAAATGTTTCAAAGATATCTTTCACTGTAGATAGTTGGACCTCTGTATAAAAATATGTTCGGAATAAACTTTTTTTCATAGAAAATATAAATTCTAAAAACTACGAAACTTCAAAGACTTTTTAGATTTTCTTAATTTAAAGAAAAATTTGATGAAGTTTCTCTAGTCCATTAGTCTGATGTATTTTATGAAACAAAATTTTATATTTTTTTAATATCGCTCAGGTATGAAGGTAAAAGTTAGCTTTAACCTTGAGAAAAGGCCTTTTTTACGTCCATCAACTTATTTTCTATTTATATTCATTTAAATATAGCAATATTAAAAATTTTGGAAACGAGCTTCTCGGTTGTTCAGTCAGATCGATCGATTTGACAAGAAGTTCGTTTTAACGAGACGATATGAGATGACAGCTCGATTGACAAGGTGATGAACAAAAATATTTTTGGTCGTTTCTCGGATCGTGTCGCTCGAATGAATCACTATTGCCGGCCGAGCAACGTTTTGCAAATTTCATAATTTTCAGATCCCAACCTCTCTAACAATTGGTACCTCAAAACGCAACCTTCGGAATTTCCGCTGAAATTTTAGGAGTCGAATGGCAAAAAATGTAACAACTTGAAAAACGATAATTTGCGAAATGTATTTAGTTTTGCAAATCATACAATAGTCTTTTCTCAACGGATAAAAGCAGAAACAACATTTTGAAAAATCTTTGGTATTTTCGCTCAGGAGAGATTAACAAAATATTAATTTGTTTATAATTAATAACGTGGCCGCATCATGAACGTTTTGCAAATTTGATACAGGATAGAGACTTGAGTATATATTTACTCACTCAAGTTTGCAAAATGTTTTGAATTTTCGTGGAACAATGAGGGGAAAATTTTGCAATTTAATTGTTTTAAACAAATTGCCGACACGATGATGTTATGCAAAATTTTATTTTATGTTCAACATATGAAAAAAAACATACAATTTTTCTGAAGACCTTCGGAATTTTTGTTAATTGATTATCTATTTCCACTAGTCTACTTTTCACGACATTGAAGTTTGCCACAGATATGGACTTGAAACTTGTGTAAAATCTCACATTTTTCTTACTTTTGAGTTTTTGAAATTACATTTCCAAATAAAAATAAAATGATTTCATATATTTATGTGACAAATAAGTTGAAGAAAAGTGATAATTAAAATATTTTTCAGACGTCCTAAATTTGATTTCGATGAAGGTTGCTCCAACACGGGGTGGATTGGAAAGATTCTAATTTTTGACTATTTACCATAAGTGACATATCGTTGGAATCACCGAAAAACATAGATTCCTAATATAATATTATTAAATTATTAATTGTAAAATTTAAAAAAATCATGTTACGTATTTCATTCCTCATTAGTACAAAGGACCCCCCGCAGGTAAGGGTCGGCGAAAGAGAGCTCAGAAGAGCAACCGGTGGGGTGTAGACTAGGTGATGAGGTGGGTGTACCTGAGCTATTGAAACTGGACATTATAAATAGTGCTACTACACTAATATAATTCCGGAGTTCTCGAACAATAAAATTAATCTCTTTTCAGTTTGGGTCCCAGTTAGGAAATTTTCGATCTAATTTATTACTAAAAAATTCGAAGCTTTTCAACTTTGAAGACCCATAAAATCAATTTAAATAACAAAATCATTATAAAAATTCAGAGTCTTCTTATATTACTAGGTTCTTATAAACGTATTTTTGTTTGTTTATTCAACTTCATTGTCATTCCAGATGTTGGACGATTGTCCAGTTATTCTGATTTTAAAGGCCTCGATTCATAATTTGTTCTATTTTTAATACATTCTCAAATTGATTATGGAGAGAAATATTTCAAAAAACAAAGCCCCAACAAAAACCTCTACCGTGCAAAAAATTTATCAACTTCAAAAGTATGAATTTGTCAAATAGAATTTGGTAAAAAATTTTAAGAAAAAATAATTATAATAAAATATATTTTGAAAGCATATACTTTGAAAAAAATGTCATTTCAGGTCTTTATTTATGAGCGTACATTTTCACTTTGAAGAATTTCAAAATGCAGTAATACTTGAACGACCTTTTATGTTTATTCCGAATTAAAAATGGTTTAATCCGAAATGAAAAAGCCTGCATGTTTCAAATATATATCTACAGGCACACAGCAAATATACGCTAAGCAACAGAACTATGAAAAATAATGTGATTGTTTGAAAATTGTTTAAACAAAGAACGAAAAAATACGGCAGCTAGATATTTCGGAGACGAATCTAGAGGTGTTTTTCATTTCCCGATACGACTCTTAGTTTTTTTAAATAATTGCTAATGTATTGATATTTTTAATGCGAATTCTAAAAGGAAAATGATGCTCATATTTTTCACCAAAAGGAGCAAGTTCAGATAAAAAAATGAAATGTTAATCCTCATTGATACATTAAGTGCCAACATTATCGTCAAAAAAATTGAGGAGTTGCATTTTAAGCCAAAGAGTTGAATTTTCATGCCAAAAGGACGAACTTTGAATCAACAAGATTATTTTTAGCCAAAAAAGATGAATTTTCAACCATGTAAAATTACTTTTCTTTCATAGGAAATGAATTTTGAAGATTGAAATTGAAAAAAAAAATCAATTTACTACAAATAGTTAAAATTTTAATTCACAAAAATTAATTTTCAAAAAAAAAAGAAGAATTATCAACCAGTTGCATCCAATATAAAATGACGGTTTTTGACAAAATAGTAGAATCCTCAAACAAAATGATGAATTCCGAACAAACAAGGTTAATGTTAAAACCAAGAGAACAAATTTTCAAGAAACTACATGAATTTTCTACCAAATAGTTGAATCACAATTAGGGCTACAGTTTAATATGAGGGCTACATTTACCACCAAAAGTGCAATAAATATATTTTCAGATAAAAAAATTAAGGTAAGAAAAAGAATTTCCAACAAAATACTTACATTTGCGAAAAAAGTTTAATTTTCAGCAAAAAATATGATTTCTCAACATAAAAGTTAATTAACGACCAGATAGCAGAATTTTTAACTGATAAAGAGATAAATTTCGAACCAAAAGTGGAATAATTAATATTGCAAATAAAAAAATAATTAAAAGAAAAATTAATTGTCAACCAAATAGTTACGCCATGAAATAAACAGTTTAATGTTCAATTAAAAATATGGAATTTTAAGAAAAAAGTTCATTTACGACGAAATAGTTGAATTTTTAACTTATAAGCGATACATTTTCAACCAAAAGTGGAATGAAACTTTTTAGATAAAAAATGTATTTTTCCACAAAAACAAAAGAA
>CAKNYM010048374.1:1357-42623 GCA_932195095.1 Andricus curvator | reverse complement strand
CCCCAGTAGCACCGCGGTAAATCACACCCACGGCCACGTCTCACAACCGTGAGATGTGTGGTCATAGGCAACGACGAAATCACAACGACAGGCCGGCGAAACCCTCGTGTGTCTTGAGGACACGAAGCGACCCAAGGATGACGGCCTTCTGCATCCATCTCGCAAGTGCCTTGGCATATTTTTGGCACGCGGGTATGGCTTTAAGGTTACGAACCAGTGATAGTTTCGCACCTCCGAGAGCACCTATCACAAGGACAATTACTTGTACCGAATATTTTGGGTACAGTCTTTGTAGCTCTCTTTTAAGGTCATGATACATCTCCTCTTTTTCTTTCTGCTTTGCAGTGATGTTGTATTCGGACGGAGCCGAGAATTCGATCACGAATATAGTTCGTTTCTCGAAGTCTTGGAGAACAATGTCAGGCCTCGAGTGCGCAACGGAGACTGCTGCCCGAAAATCGTAGTTCCAGAAAATTTGGCACTTCTCGTTTCGGACAATCGACTCTATCTCCCTTGTCGGACACCCTGATGGTATGTGTTCTAGGTACTCAGCGCTCAGGTACACGCTCTGCACCTATCACTGGGAACTTCTTGACATAAAATGCGCTCACGGTATGCTAAGGTGGAAATGACACCGTCCTGGCATGCGAAAATAAAACCCTCTGTACCTGAATTAAGGCCTGATGATTTGAGGAAAGCAAAAGTTTGCTCCTTCCACAAGGACTGTTTTTCTACATTTCTGTGCAAGTTTCCGTGCATTTTCTTGTCGAGTAGCTCTTGGTAAAAAATTTTAAAACTCTGCTTTCTTCACTTTGGTTTTTAGAAGTGAAGCATCTAGATGAAGTAATGCACTTTCCTTACTTCTGATGTTAAAATTCAGGCCAAGGGTCTCGGCCACTTGCTCCGCGGCTTTGTAAAAGAACGCTCCTTCGCCAATCATCTCGTGGTTCCTGACCATCTTTAGGAGAGGATCTCTGTCATTCGCAACGATGTAAGCTGTACTTAGAACAATCCGGTTATGAAGACACTGGAGATTCATAAGTCCGCGTCCGCCTTGACGGCGTGAAATATATAATCGCGGAACTGACGAATTGATATGCAAGCTTTTATTCATATGCATGATCTTACGTGTAATGACATCAAAGGCCTTAAGCTCGTTTTTCGTCCATTGAACTACCCCAAACGAGTAGAGTAGAACCGGGACGGCAAGAATGTTAGTCGCAGATACCTTGTTCAACGCCGACAGATTGGAAGACCAAATCTGTCGAAGAAGATGCTTGTATCTGCTTCGGACAGACTCCTTCACTGATGTTACGTCCTGAATGCGGTTTTGAGGCACGCCCAGGTATGTATAGGTCTCTCCAGTATTAAGATGTCTGATAAAACTTATATCCACAAGCTCAGGGTCCTTGGGAACGCCAGTAATTCTCTGGGTTGGACAAGTTGCCTTTTTTTTGGCACGAGTATAGTGCGTCCTAACACCAGCCACTGCGGAATGGGCGTCTCCGACTTTAAATATGAGGTGAATATGCGGGTCAAATATTGGTGTGTAAAAGTAAACTTCTTCCACCAAAAGTTCTTGATACAATCTGGTCCAGCAGCGGATATATATATATATATATATATATATATATTTCACTTTCGATTCCTTTGGAAATGAACCGAAGGGCCTATGGAAAAGCCACCGGACGCGTCCTCGGGTTGCGGATAGAGGGTCCCTGTACCAAAGGTTTCTGCTGAATATGGTTTCAATAATTAATAAGTAGTCGCAGACAATTGTCCAGGGATGGTCCCTAAGGAATGAACCCCAAGCCGAGGCGTAACAACCGTGCCGAAAGCTGAATGGCACCTGAGTGAGGTACCCTAAACGGTGACTCTGGGATACCGGGCGACCTCTCAGAGTATGCAGCCTTATCCCAGGGATCCGGTACTGAGATTTTACTCCGGTTATATTTTGCTCCTCGTCCTAGCGAAACTAGGAACAGTGGAGTTTTTAAAACTCAGGTACGGTTGTAAATGTTTATTTGAATATTTTGAAACCAAGTTGGACTGTAATTATACCTGGCCAAAAAATTTCAGATCGTATTTGAATACCAATTCTCGTCTAGGGTTTGGTTTATGAGTTGACCTGTTATTACAGTACAATGTTTTACATCCGAGGGTGTTTGAAACTGAAGAGAATTTGTTCCATCCCGATCTTCTTGAAATAGGGTTTAGTGAAGAGAATTCAGGTTCGGAGTTGAAATTATTTTCTGGTCTAGAATTTCGTACCTTACCTGAGTTGAAATTATTTGTCCCTATTTCGTACCGGAGCTAAATAATTTAGCTCCGGAAGGAAAATTCGCTGAGTTTGGCTGAAAACAAAAGTTAGCTTTGGGCACAAAATTTATGATAAATCATTTTTTATAGTGGTAATTGTTAATAAATAAAAAAAGGAAAACATTGACTAAACGAATATTATTAAAATTTGATATTTTGGTTTTAAATATTAAAAAATAGTTACAACATATTACATTTTGATAAAATTCGTTCATTTATTGTTTTCAATTTTTGGTTTTCTAATAATTACCATTTTTGATGATAATGTATTATTATAAATTTTGTAATTAAAAAAAAAAACTTTAAATAACAGTGAATTTGTTTTCTCGTCAAGAATTTTTTCAAGTTTTTATAGTTTTAGTAGAAGAATCAATTTAATCAGGACTCTAAGAGGGAAGTTTTATGCTTTAAGCTTTAAACACTTCCAATTTTCAATTGTTGAATTTTAAAGACTGATTATTGTGAAATCATTTAATTTTGAAGCCTTGAATTTGACAATTTTAATTTTTCAAATCTCTCAGTTCTTCATTCATATCATTGAAAATTTAATAACATACCATTTTAAACGTTTATTTTTAGTTCATACAGGTTGAAATGTAGATACCACAGCAAAAAGTTTCTAACAAAAGTTCTACTCCAGAGAAACATTTTTTTGTGACAGAATTTTCTGAGAAAAGTGATTAATTTCGAGAAAACATTAATTAAAGTTATAAAAACTTCAGAACCAAAATAAAAAGCAGTTTTTCTCTATAGTACGCGATTTTATTTTAAAAAATTTGAAGATGAAAGATACTCCTTTTGGGGTAAACTTCAACTTTCATGAAAGAAGTTTCATTCACTCGTTTTTAGTTTCTAATAATCGCAGAAACTTATAATTAAGCTGAATATTTTTCATACGAATTAAATAATAAAATAGATTTATTTTTAAGTTTCTATTACCTATTCTTTGTTAATTATTAAAGTTTATTTTTTGATTAAAATTCAAGAGATCCTTATAACTATAACAAAGGATTGATTTTCGGAACAGCTTTCTATTCTGGCTCTGAATTTTTTTATTTCTTCAATCGATTTTTACTCGAAATTAATCACATTTATCAAAACCTGTTGTTTTAGAAAAAAATACTCTTCTGAGAGTAGTCCAACTTTTGTTATAAACTTTTTGATTTTGGAATCAATCAAAATGATAGGGGAGAGTGGGAGTGAGAGTTGTTTGACATCGTATTAGGTATTGCTGGATAGAAGAAATATTAACCGCGAGCCCAAGAAAAACTGGAAAGGGTGACTAGAGCAAATAAACCAGCGGGGGGGGGGGGGGGCATCTGACCCCCCTCCCCATTTTACAACCCTTTATACTAGCGTGGTCAAAAAAAAAATTTCGTTGTTGTATCTCTTCCCTATTTTCATTCATTTCATTTGAAAATATATTTTCAACTTTTTTATAAATCAAAGAAAAATGTTTAACCCGTGGTCCAAGACAAGACCTTTGAACGCTAAAAAATGTTAATTTTTGTTGTTGTGTAAGAAAAACGAATAGCATACGTAAAATCAATGAGCATGACTATAACATGATGGAAGACATCACTGAAAATAATTTGACTACAATTCCTCGAAAGTTAAAAAAAAACCCTGCATAGAGGGTTAAAAAATTATAATGTGCTTTTTTCAATTTTGTTAGATATTTTCGTTCTTGACTTATAAAAAATGAGGTTTTAAAAGTTAAAATGTGTGCCAGTGACAGAAAAATCCCCCTTAACTCAAAGTTTTTAAAATAATTTAAAGAAAATTTGACTACCGTTGTTGGGCCTTCAGACAACCCTTATTACAAAAGATGATAAAATAGACGACATTGAAGTTTGCCACAGATGTCGATTCGAGACTTTTGTACTTAATTATAAACAAACTAATCGTCGAATCGAAAAACCAACACCATTGCATTCGTCTTGAAAATATATAGGTGCGTTTTTTTTTGTTTTTTTTTTTCAAACCATTTTTTAAACAATCAGCGCATTTGTTGTGAAGAGTACATTTGCTGTGTGCCTGCAGATACGGATTTCAAACTCTTGTAATTAATTATGAAAGAACTAAGAGTCATATCGAAAAACTGAAAGCACATCTAGATTCGTCTCCAAAATATGAAGGTGCGGAATTTTTTGTTTAAACAATTTGTTAAACAATTACATTATTTACCATATTTCTGTAATTGTTATAAACAAACTAAGCGTCGAATAGAAAAACCAACATCATTGCATTATAGTCCTGAAAATATTTAGGTGCGTTTTTTTTGTTTTTTTCAAACAATTTTTTAAACAATTAGCGCATTTGTTGTTAAGAGTACATTTTCTGTGTGTCTGCAGATACGGATTTGAAACTTTTGTAATTAATTATGAAAAAACTAAGAGTCATATCGAAAAACTAAAAACGTATAAAAAATATAACATTATAATTCACTTGAAAAAAAAAACGAAAAAGTGAGCAATTTAGTGAATATGATAAAGTGAGCAATTTAGTGAATAGGCAATAAAATTAATTTATTGTCTGTTTAGGTTTTAGTTTGAAAATGTCCAATCGATTAAGAAAAATTGATAGTTTTTTTCATTATACTTGGTTATTATATTTTTTATTTGCTTTCTCAGCTTTATTGTCATTCCAGATATTGGAAGGTTGTCTAATTCTTCTAATTTGAAAGGCCTCGATTTTTTATTTCTTCAATTTTTAAGACATTTAAAGTGGGCATTACAAATTTCGCTTTAATTGAACATTGGAAAAAATATTTCACAAAAAAACAAAGTACCACCAATAACATCTGCGATAAAAAAAATGTATCACGTTTAACGGTATGAATTTGTGAAATCAAAGTTGGCCAAAGAGTTTGAGGAAAAATAATCATAATAAAATATATAAAGAAGTTTTTTCATCAAATTCCTTACAGAAATTTTCACATTAAATTCATAAAGGGACACTAGACACTATACAACTTACCGAGATTATATTATACCGTGATTATATTATATTGTTAATGTCTCATACCCATTAATTTCTGTTTAAAATCATTTTGTTTTATAACAATAAATCTCGCCGAGTTTTATACTAATTTTTTAAGCAAAATTTCCAGGTTATAACCGAATATTTTCAAAGTATTACAAATAAACCATGTTTATTTATAATGTTATTGTTCAGTATATAAACTATCAAAATTCCTATTTATCGCAGGCTATTTTATTATGAATTACACTTCTTTAAATTCGGAATACACATAAGCTTCATACTTAAAAGATTTGTGACGCTATTTCACGAAAATTTTGCTATTAAATCTTTTTAAATTTCTTATTAAAGCCTTGATAGTCAGATTTAAATTTAATAATTTCAGGTGTAAATATAAACCAATTTCGAATTGAAAATAAAGAAATTGTGCAATTGCAGACATTGGCATCAAATTATAACACTCTTGTTCTATATTCTTATTCTTTAAGTTTTAAATTTTCCATGTTATACTTAAAAATGGTCTGATTTTCAGTTAAAGATTTAGGCGAATAAATAATTCCAATTTGAAAAAATATTTTATTGGAAAATTTCAAGAATAAATACTAGTTCTAAAGGAAATGTTCAAAATTAAACGATTTGAATTAAAAAAATTAAAAATTGTATTGTATAAAATTAAAATAGATAGAAATTGAAATAATTGAAATTGATGCGAGAGTAATTGAAAACTTTCTTTAATTCTGAATCTTTTCAATTCGGAGTACTGCGAATTTTTATGTTGGACGCTAAATGTTGAATGTTTCCCTTTCATAAATTTTACTTTTGCAATTAAAATTAAATTGGTTGGATTTTGAAAAGTATTATTACCTACTAAAAAATTATTAATTCATAAACGATTTAAATTTACTTATATATAATAAAACACATCTCTGTACTTTCCTTTATTAGACACACAAATTTCCTTATCCTACTTATTATATTATTAAAAGTCAAAAGATTTCTTGCAAAAAGGTTTGCTAATGCTCATAGACTTCCGTTTCTGTTCATATGTAAAAAACTGTGGGTTTCGCAAAGAGAGCATATTTTTTTCTAAACCGGAAGAAATCACGATTTTTTTAGCGGGAATTCTTTAAATTGTAAATTTACATTCACAAATAAAGACCAGAAATGAATTTTTTTAAAGTATTCGATTTTAGAATTAACTAGCCATTCTTTCCATTTTTAATTGAAATTCAAAAACGTAATCAGAATTTTAATTGAATAATATGGTACCGTTTAATTGAATTACAGAAGAATTCAATTTAATTAATAAATTTTTAACGAAAAGTATACAAATGATTAATTTAATTTCTCATATTTAGTAAAATTATTCTTTTAATTTGAATTAAAGTAATTCCGCACACCTGCATATCTCATTAGACATTATAAAACTTGGCGAGATTTAATGTTATAAGAAAAATGATGTAAGAAAAAAATTAGCGCGTATAAGACGTGAACGGTATAATATAATCCCGCTAAGTTGTATAATGTCTAATGTTCCTTTGTAAAATTAATTTAAAACCTTTTGTAAGGCACTTTATAAAAAACCTTCTTTATATACATATCTTATTATAATTATTTTTACCCAAATTTCTTGGCCAACTTTGATGATGATGATTTTTGTGAAATATTTCTTTCTATATCCAATTAAAGCGAAATTTGTAGTGCCCAATTTAAATGTTTTGAAAACTGAAGAAATAAAAAATCGAGGCCTTTAAAACTATCAAGTTTTCTCAACCATTTTTTTTATTTACATTGATTTTATGCGTATTTGAAGTTAAAAAGCTTTAAATTTTAGAGTAATAAACTCCATGGGAAATTTCCAAACTGGAACCCAAACCGTTAAGAGATTAATTTTATTGCCGGAAATCCCCGCAATTATATTATTGTAGTAGCACTGTCTACAATGTCCAGTTTCAATAGCTCAGGTACACCCGCCTCCTCATCTAGTCTAGTCTAGTCCAGTGGTCGGCACGCTCTTGCCCAGGGCAGGCTACCCTGACCGGCCTCCCCAACGACGTACTTTCTGGTCAGGTACCTGCGAGCTTGGGCAGACCGACCCTTTCCTCAGGGGTCCTTTGTTGGAAAATTGGACAAAAAGTTGAAATAAAAAATTTCTTAATTCTGCAATCCCCGATTTAAAATTAATGTATTTGGAATCTACGTATTTTTCCGATTCCAACGATATGTAATTTGTCTATAAAGGTTGACAATTTGAGAAGTATTCAGTATTAAATTGAATATTGAGCTAAAGTTTCTTGATCTTAAACTCATTCAAATTTTCAACTTTTCTAGGCAAGTAATATATCATTGGAATCGAAAAAATTCGTAGATGCTGATTATGCTATTTTCAAATCGCTAGTTGAAAAATTAAAAGTTTTTAAATTTCCTTACTTTGGCCTGCCTGTGGACAAAAGACCCCTGCTGGAGAAAGCTCACCCACACTGAAGTCCGTGAATAGAACGAAAAGTAGCAGAAAAAATTAAGCCGGGACGGGCCTGACCATATCTGAAAAGTGAGCAAAAAGTTTGCCGACCACTGGTCTAGTCTCTAGTCTACACCTGTTTGTCTTATGCGCTCTCTTTCGCCGACCCCTGTCAGCGGGGGGTCCTTTGTACTAATAAGGAGTAAAATACAAAATATAAAAATTGTTAAATTTTACAATTAGTAGTTCAATAATATTTTATTTGAAATATACGGTTCTTGGCGATTCCAACGATATGTGATTTGTGTTAATAAGTTAAAACTTAAATTCCTTTGAATTTAATTTGAATTGTTTTGAATTCCTATCAATTTATTCTGGATTCGTACAAATTCACTTGGAATTCTCACCAATTTTTTAGAATTTGATCCTATTATTCTAATTTTAGACAAAAACTGGGCACTTTTAGTGACTTTATGAGTTATAAATAAGTCACATTTGCTCGTTTTTTGGTCTAAATTGGTCATTTTTTCAAGTGAATTAGAATGTGTGAGTACAATTTTAATGAACACGTTTTTTGCACTTATTTTTCACATAAATGTATTAAATCATTTAATTTTTACATTTTTTATATGTTTTTAGTTGATCAATATGACTCTTAGTTTTTTTATATTTAATTACAAAAGTTTCAAATCCACATATGGGGCATAATTTCTGAAGTGTACCCACCTCGAAAACGAAAGTTGTCTGATCAGGCTAAGAATTGGCCCAATTGTAGTCCTACTAGATAGTACTCCTCACACCAAAAATTAATCCATTTTGATAATTATTTATCAAAGTGGAGGGGGTACAATTTTTGGGTTTTTTGAGCAAAGCCTTACTTTCAAACGTTTGTAACTTTTGTCCTATTGCCTTAAACAAAATTTCACTTGAAATGTTTTCGATAGAATTTTTCATAAAATTTCTGGTGGTAATAACGATTTTTGAAAAAAATCAAAATTTGACCCAAATTTTTGAAAATCAAAAATAAATTTGACTTTTTTTTAAACTTGGGCACTTTTTTTTTTCTTCAAAATATTTTTAAACGAAAGCTGAGATTTTTTCCTATAAGACCTCCAATTTTAAGAGTGGCAAATTAATTTGTCTTTGAGTAATAGAACGATATGTAAACAAGATGCCGTGATAGGGCGGGTGGCGCGCGATTTTCCCTAGTGCGCTCACGCCGAGGTTCGTTGTGCAACGCTTTAGTGCCAGTTTTTTAAGTTAAGTAATATTACATGGTAATATTATCTGTCTTTCTGTTCGATTTTTTGGCGATAGTCTCAACAGTTGTTTTCTTTGCAGGCTTCTTTGCGGTTTTTGTTTTTTGCCATTCGAGAAGATGTCGTATTTCTCAGAGGACGAAAACTTCTTGAGTTGAAGTTTTCCGTCTTAAGTGGAAATGAAAGCGTGGTGCTGTAATGTATCTGGCATCATGACAGCTTTGTCAAATCTGGTTTTCAGTCACCCGGTGGCTAAGGCATGATTTTCTTTGCTGCTGAAACAAATTTCGGTTTCCTTACAGTTACTGTTTGCCCACTGAAACAAAGCATGGAGAGTGAGCATGTGATGTTTCGGAGAACATTGTAAGCTTGAACGTACTGCTTGTCTCTTTATATTCGCTCCTATACCATCACATGCACCCTTACCATGAGATGTTCCATGGAAATGTCATTCAGCTTGGATACCAAAATCTTCTTCATGGACTTGGAGATTAACGAAGCTACTCCTATTTTTGAAATGTTGCCCTGTACCATCAGTGAAATAGTAGATTTTACTTGGCCTGAAATGAGTTTTCAAGTATTCTACTATTATCTTTTGATACTCGTGAACAGCCACCATGTGATGAGCTAAATTATCATTGCGATACATTCTGGATTATGAAGGCGTAATTCTCAGCAAAATCGAAGCAAATCAAAAACTCCCCAGGCAATAAATTTTCCTTCAGGTTTTCGAAGAAAAATGTAAATGTAAAAAAAATGTAAATTCAAAAGATGCATATTCTCACTTCTAATTTTTAAAGCATATGCCCAATTAATTTTATACTTACCGTAATGCAGGCCTTTGTTAATTCACCCTGCAAATGCAGAGAACAGTTATTCTAGCAGCATATAATATTACTTAACTTAAAAAACTGGCACTAAAGCGTTGCACAAAGATCCTCGGCCTGAGCGCACTAGGGGAGATCGCGCGCCACCGGCCCTATCACGGCATCTTGTTTATGTATCGTTCTATTTCTCAAAGACAAATTAATTTGCCACTCTAAAAATTGGAGGTCTTATAGGAAAAAATCTCAGCTTTCTTTTAAAACTATTTTGAAGAAAAAAAAAGTGCCCAAGTTTGAAAAAAAGTCAAATTTATTTTTGATTTTCGAAAATATGGGTCAAATTTTATTTTTTTTTCAAAAATCGTCATTACCACCAGAAAGCGTGTGAAAAAATCTATCGAAAATATTTCAAGTGAAATTTTGTTTAAGGCAATAGGACAAAAGTTACAAACGTTTGAAAGTAAAGCTTTTCTTAAAAAACACAAAATTGTACCCCCTCCACTTTGATAAATAATTATCAAAATGAATTAATTTTTGGTGTGAGGAGTACTATCTAATAGAACTACAATTGGGCCAATTTTTAGCCCGATCGGACAACTTTCATTTTCAAGGTGGGTACACTTCAGAAATTATGCCCCATATGTGGCAATCTTTAACGTCGTTAAAATAGTGTCTTTATAAGAAAATTGCGTAACTGTTTTATTAAGAAGATATCAGAAAATGAGGCTGGGACTTATTGAAAAGTAATATCACTTCATGCAAACTACACTGTTAAAAATGTTTGTAATTTTAATATACATTTGATATACATTTGTATATTAAATCTAAGAACTCGGGCTATGAAATATTCATTAAAAGGCTGCATATTAAATGTCATATACATGTTCATTGATCAATTCTTAGGAAAGTCAAGTAACTTCACTTTACACGTAAATTAAAAATAACTTTGGCAGTGATTTTTAATTCCAAATAATAAAGCATAATATTTGTTCCTAGTTGAACATAAATTATACTGGGTTTTAAGTGAATAACTTCAATTAATGTGGACATTTACAGTAAATTTTGAAGAAAATTCCAGCCGTACATTGCACTTTGATTGTAAATAATAATTAAGTATATGAATTTTAGGTTATTACTTTAGTTTTAAATATTGGACAAGATTTGGGTGCATAAAAGAACTTTCAACGTTCACGCACTCTGTTTTACGATACATGTATATTAATTCTATAAGATGATGGTGTATTAAATTTAGTACACGTATATGCATATTGCTTGCATTACATTTATAGTCAAGTCGCTGTAGAAATTTCTAACAGATTAGGGTTCTTAAAGTTATATGTGGTTTATTTTTTATTTTAAGACCCACCTCTTGAGATACTTATATATTTTTAAATATATCAGCATCACAACTGAGAATTAGAAAATGCTTTATTCAACCGAATTAGCCCTGAAATAACGATATGTTATTCCAATTAAAAAATTGAAAATTAAAGAAGAAATGTTCAAGTTTATGTGAAATTTTATGAACAAATTTTTCAGTATTTTTATCAAATCCACTGCAGTAGCTTTAATTTATTGGTTGGTTAAAATTTGGCCACATTTGAAAACTTATGAACGAACATCATAAATTTAATTTATTTCTCAAACATTGGCATTTCTCAAAATTATTCTTAAATAATTTTGCACTCCCAGTCCAAAAGTATGACATTCCTAGCTTGATTTGGAAACTCATCAACAAACATCATACAATTTTTTTATTGTTTAACCAATTTGTTTATGAAAGTTAATTCAAAATACTATTTTAACACATAAAAAGCAGAATATAAAGCATTTTCGTGGAGTCAATCTCAAAAAAAAACAAATACACTAAATTGTATTTGCTTTAGTGTCGAAAAAAAATTTTTAAAATGAATTCGACAAATTTTGAAAATAATTATTCTTCATTTAAAAAAAAATCTCAGCCAAAATGTTAAATTTTCAATCCAAAAAGACGAATTTCTGGCAAAACAGGTTAGTTTTCAACCCAAAGATATGAATTTTGAACAAAAAAGTTTAATTTTCAACACAAAAATATGCATTTTCTACCAAAATAATTAAATTTTCAACTGAAAAAGATAAATTATCAAACAAAAATTGAATAGTTACATTTGCAGTTTAAAAATTTATTCTCAACTAAATAAAAACGAACTTTCAACAGAAAGGTACAAATTTCAACCAAAGAAATGAATTTTTTACCAAAATAATGAGTCTTCAACCACAAAAATGTAGTTTTAACAAAAAAAAATTGTAACCAAACAGTTGAATTTTCAACCCAAAAAAAATGATTTTCAATAAAAACTGAAAAAATGTTTAGTGAATTATCAATTTGGAAAAAATTCAAGCATTTTTGAAGATTCTGGACACAAAATTTAAAAGCTTTCTAAGCATTTTGAAAGGTTTCAAAAGAATAAAAATGTTTTATTAAAATTCCTAGGAAAACTAAAAATGAATTCTTTTTTGAAAAATTAATTTTTAAAAATATTTTTGAAAATTTTCAAAATAGAATCTGGAAGGTTTTGAAGCATTTTTTTTTATTTTGTCGGATTTTCAAAAAATTGTAGGGAAAATTCAGTTTCTAGATAATAAATAACAAAATTTGCATTAGATTCCTGGAAAATTTTTTTATGATTTTTCAAAACAAATTTTTAAGCGAATATTAAAAAAGATTTCAGAAGAAATCTCGATGTATAAATTAATGCTTCCAGCTTAAAATTGCCTGAAATTATATAATTCTGAAAATTTATACATTTTTTGATTGCTTCTTCAATGTTGAATTATTAAACATTTTGGCTCAGACTTTTTTCTTTATCGACTGAAAAATATTTCTTGGTTAAAAATTCAACTCTTTTTATAAAAATGTATTTTTTTGTTGTTTGAAAATTAGTCTGTTTTGGTTGAGACTTAAGTTAATAAAAAGAAAACTGAAGTGCCAATAGTAAAACTTCTGGAGACAGTAATATCAAACATATTATTTTTGAAAGGTAGAATAATTTTTTTCAAAATTTGCCGAATTCAGTTTTTAACTTTTTTTTGACACTCAAACAAAGGCAATTTTCTGTTTCGGTCTCTGTTCAAAATTTCTAAAGTTAGATTTAAAAAACGACATTTTTGAGATTGTCTCCATATTCTGCTTTTTATGTGTTAAAATAGTATTTTTAATAAACTTTCACAAATAAATTGGTTGAGCAGTAAAAAAATGTATGATTGATGTCTGCCAAATTATATTCATGGTTATAAATAATATTTATAACCACGAATAATGTTTGGCAAACATCCATGATTCTTTCTTTCGTTGCCTAGGCATCCTAACCCCGCCTGTCCCTCTGACAATAGACAGCGCAAGCGCGACTTCGGTAATCGTTCACGCTTGTAGACATTTGCTTGGCGAAAACGCGCCAATCGTGCGAAACCCGCATCCAGCAGCATCGCGAAAATATGCTCACTCGTTAACTTTTACACTGCAACCGCCGGCCAATACCCCACTCACTTGCGCCGTGAGAAGTGCGCCGCCGCCCGAGCTAGCCGTTAAGTATAGCGCGTTTCGAGACCGAGAGACACTTCTCCCCGAGTCCCCATAGTGTAAAGTTCGACGTCTCCTGAATAAACACATGTTTTTTTAGTCTACCTTCATCGCTTACCTCATTTTTGGACCTCCTCTTTCTAACGCTTGTATGCCGCCTCCACAGTTACATCACACCCGATCCCCGTTACGGAGAGGATCACTCCCGTATCGGAAGGATAGCGCAGTGACGCGAAGAAACTCGTCGACACCACGGAGAGAGTCGCTCCCGTACCGACGAAAGTCGATGCCATCATCGAGAAACCCAACATCCCCCTGGAAACCCCGTATCACCACTGAACCGAACCCACTTCTTGAGTACGAACTCTTGTCGCTTTCGCTCACCGGTGCTACGTACCGCGTGCGACAAGGTGCTCCCGTCACCGTCCCGATAAGCGCTCTACCTCCCCTGTCTACCGACAGCCAGTTAAGAGTCTCTACACAAGCCAGGCACGATCGTGCCAGCCACCAGCCACCGCAAGCGGGCGACACCACCCCACGATGCCGCACTCGCTCTACAAGTCTGTCGCCTAGGACCTCCCCCGATCCTCGCAACGCCGATCCGTCTTACCTGGATCTCAACCCCGGCAGTCCTTTCTGGTTTCTTACCCCCCCAGGAGTCAACCCCTCCCTCTGCCGCAAAGTTGGGTAGTCCCATAGGATGGTTACCCATAGTCCCCTATGTGGATACCTCCGGATTACTCCCCGCAAACGAATATCCCGAAAAAACGATCGGGCATGAACTCTCCCCCGAATTAATCGCACTACTGGGAATCACCACCGACAATCACCCCCCAGTCACCTTGGAAATCCTCCTCATGTCCATGGAGCCCCCCTCCACTCTTGATTACGAAATCGAATTCACCCACAGTCAAGACGTCGACGGTACATCCTATACGATCACGGTTAAATACACCTATACCATCCACTGGACCACCCTCCGTTTTATTGCAGAATACAACGTCTCAATCACCTTCCGATTCCCCCCAGGTCACCCCAGACGTTTTTACATCTGCACCAACTTCCGCACTTACCACCACGTGCAAAAAGGTGCGTCAGAACGTCATCCGTATTACTCGCCGGCGAAGAATTGTCGTTCTGAGTGACAGGAATACCTGCAATTATTCAATCACCATAGACCACAAAATCAAGTAGAGTGATTTACATGAAAGCTACCCAGCCTTACCAACTATAAAAAAAACTCACGAAAACAATCGGTCCTTTTCAGGACCACCAACTGTTTCGAACGTGGATCTACTTTCTGTTTTTTTTTACATTCTTGTCTCGAAGTAAATAAAGTAATTCCAACTTTATTTAACTTTTGTTGGAATAACTTTTTGAATCAGTCTCAACTAGTGATGGGCGCTGCTCGGTATTTCACAGTCATGACCAATCCTGACCGGTCATGACGGTAAATGTTGGTAAAACGCGGTCAGGCCAAAATATTTCCACCAGAAAAGGTTTTTTTATAGAGAAAAGTGGTTTAGTTGTTAGGACATACCCTATACTAAACTTGCACAAAAAGTTTTTCGGTTCTAAATGTTCCAGTTATTCTCAAAGTAATAAAAATTCCAAAAAGCTGAGCATAGCAGACCACACTTTTGACAGTTTCGCGCGAGTTTCGAGGAGAATTTGAAAATGACACTTTACAAATTTACAAATTACATTGAAAATTTGTTGCATTTACTAAGTAATATTTTTTAAATAATATTTATTAGTATGCTAAGTTATTTTGAATATCATTTCAATGAATATGTCACTCAAACATTAAGTTAACCCTTAGTTACCACACTTCTCCGGAGTAACACGCTTACCACACATAGGTCCTAAGGACTTAGGCGAGAAAAATTGTTATAAAAAATAAACCATTGCATATATTTACATGGACATTTTTTCAGAACTTCTTGAATACCTATTTTATAAGGCTGCATATGTTATGTAGTCATAAAATAAATTTAAATACGTTACAAAAATTGCATAAAAAAAATAGTAATTTAGTGGATCTTTAAAAAAGGATATTTATTTTGAAGGAGCAAACTTTTGCTTTCCTCAAATCATCAGGGCTTAATTCAGGTACAGAGGGTTTTATTTTCGCATGCCAGGACGGTGTCATTTCCACCTTAGCATACCGTGAGCGCATTTTATGTCAAGAAGTTCCCAGTGATAGGTGCAGAGCGTGTCATGCAAACGCTGAGTACCTAGAACACATACTATCAGGGTGTCCGACCCACGCGGGAACGACGTATATCTATAGACATAATGCGGCCCTAAGAGTGCTTTATTACCATCTTTGTCGCTCTTACGGTGTTGGCCGCGACCCTGCCCTACCGAACGCTCCAAAGGAGTTACAGTCAATTGTCCGAAACGAGAAGTGCCAAATTTTCTGGAACTACGATTATCGGGCAGCAGTCTCCGTTGCGCACTCGAGGCCTGACATTGTTCTCCAAGACTTCGAGAAACGAACTATATTCGTGATCGAATTCTCGGCTCAGTCCGAATACAACATCGCTGCAAAGGAGAAAGAAAAAGAGGAGGGGTATCAAGACCTTAAAAGAGAGCTACAACGACTGTACCCAAAATATTCGGTACAAGTAATTGTTCTTGTGATAGGTGCTCTCGGAGGTGCGAAACTATCACTGGTTCGTAACCTTAAAGCCATACCCGCGTGCCAAAAATATGCCAAGGCACTTTCGAGATGGATGCGGAAAGCTGTCATCCTTGGGTCGCTTCGTGTCCTCAAGACACACGAGGGTTTCGCCGGCCTGTCGTTGTGATTTTGTCGTTGCCTATGACCACCCATCTCACGGTTGTGAGACGTGGCCATAGGTGTGATTTACCGCGGTGCTACTGGGGGCTATTGACATTTTGTTGGATGGCAGTTGCTCGTAGTGGGACCCTGCGGTGGTTGTTTAACTTTTTTTTAAATTATATATATGTATATATAATATATATATATATATATATATATATATATATCGCCATTCGGTATTCGGTTTTGATTCCTTGGGAATCGAACCGAAGGGCCTATGACAAAGCCACCGGACGCGTCCTCGGGTTGCGGATAGAGGGTCCCTGTACCAAGGGTTTCTGCTGAATATGGTTACAATAATTAATAAGCAGTCGCGGACAATTGTCCAGGGATGGTCCCGAAGGAATAACTCCTAAGCGAAGGCGTAACAACCGTGCCGAAAGCTGAATGGCACCTGGGTGAGGTGTCTCAAACGGTGACTCTGGGATACCGGGCGACCTCTCAGAGTATCAGCCTTATCCTTGCACGCGGGGCTCTACAAGGATGGACTAACCCTTTCCCTAGTTGCTCGTGGGAACAACAATGAAACCACTAAACATAGTTGTAGGAAGTGCGGTTCAAAACAATCGAACGCGCAGGGCTCCCGACAATGGGTCGGACAACAATGCCGACTACCCTAGAGTTGGGGGAGCCAATCAAGACGGAGTCAATGCGATTGACCGGCGGAATCTCGTTACTTTTAAGTGGACGGATCGAATCAGGGACGACTTGCTGGAGTGCTATGATACCAGTATGGCCCCTGAACGAAAAGGTTACATGGCGCCACTGCACAATGCGGCACTAAGAGTGCTTTATTACCATCTCTGTCACTCTTATGGCATTAGCCCAAATACCTCTCCGCTAAACGCTCCTAGAGAAATAGAGCCAATTGTCGAAAATGAGAAGTGCCGCATATACTGGAACTTCATATTCTCGACAATTGTTTCTGTTGCGCACTCGAGGCCTGACATAGTTCTCCTTGAGTTCGAGAAACGAACCATGTTCGTTATCGAATTTTCGGCACCAGCTGACAAAAACGTCACAGCCAAGGAGAAAGAAAAGAAAGAGAGGTATAAAGACCTTATAAGGGAGTTGCGACGGTTATACCCGGAATATTCTGTTAAGCTAATCGTCTTGATCATCGGCGCTCTTGGAAGTGCCAAGGTTTCACTGGTTAATAGCCTGAAAAGCATCCCTGCGTGTCAACAAAATGCTGAGACACTTGCGGGGAAAATGCAGAAGGCGGTCGTCCTTGGGTCGCTCCGTGTCCTCAGGGTGCACGAGACTTTGGCCGGACCATCGTATTGAGTTCGTCGCAGACTGTAACCACCTATCTCACGGTCGTGAGACGTGGTTACAGCTGAAATTTTACCGCGATTTCGCTGGGAGCGGGTGCAATTTTTCAGATTAGCACCCGCTCCCGGCGAAATCCTGCGGTTGTCCTTATGACAAACTTTCAACTATATATATATATATATATATTATGTTTCAATTTTATAACTCTACTTTATGATTTTTTGATATTTTATTCATGTAAAAATAGATAAGAATATTTCTTGAAACAAGTAAATAGAAAAAAATTGGAAATTTATACTCGAGCTTATAGAGTGGGATTGTATACCGTCACTCCGTTGAGAAATTATCGTTATTAAAACGGTATATATTTTTATTAAAAAAATTAGACGTTGTTATTTGAAAATTATACACTTTATTCTTCAATGTAAAGCTACTGTACGCTAAAAAAATCATTCCAAAAAATCATTTTCGAACGTAACTACCACACATGGGTCCAAAAGACCTAGATCCATTTTTGAATAGTTGCCAAAAGTAGACTAATGGCTCTAGCGTCATGCTAAATGGCCTGAAGGGTAGTTAAACTCTTGAACTATCGGCGAATGTTGCTACAAACCGGCTTCTCTTTCATTTAGGTATTTTAAATTAAGGCGCAAATAGGTCCTGGGTCCTTTGGACCCAGTGTGGTAACTAAGGGTTACGTACTGTGTATCGTATAGGTTATATTCCCTAAATGAAAATACTGTTTTTTTTGTCTTTAAATAAAATAATATTGATATCTAATTATTATGAATTTAGATTTGTGAGTAATCTGTGTAAATAATTTATTATTATTTATATGTGACGAAATTCAATAAAGCAATTATTGTAATTAAAAATGGGAACAATGACAATACAAATAATAACAAATAATACATTATTTACAAAAATTACTCATAAATCTAAATTCATAATAATTAGATATCAATTTTATGTTATTAAAATACAAAAAAAACAGTATTTTCATTTAGGGAATATAACCTATACGATACACAGTACTTAACTTAATATTTAAGTGTCATATTCATTAAAATGTTATTCAAAATAACTTAGCACACTACTAAATATTATTACACTTGTAGTTATTTACTACAAGAAACTATCCACCTAGAAACACTACCCGAATCGGGTAGTGTCACGCCTACCCTGAAAGGGAAATGGCTTAACCCATTAACGCCCGAAACTTTTTTTCTCGATATTTTTAAATTAAATTTTTTTTTTTTAATCTTCTGACTCTAAATGGTATGTTAAAAAAAAAGAAGACGCTATTTATGTTGCCATATTTTTTCTCGATATTTAAAAATTTTTTTAAATCTTCTGACTCTAAATGGTATGTTAAAAAAAAAGAAGACGCTATTTATGTTGCCATATGGCAACTCTGGGCGTTAATGGGTTAATGGTCTACTACTACTACTACTACTACTACTTAATAAATGCAACAGATTTTCAATGTAATTTGTCAATTTGTAAAGTGTCATTTTCAAATTCCCCTCGAAACTCGCGTGAAACTGACAAAAGTGGCGTCTGCTATGCTCAGCTTTTTCGCATTTTTATAACTTTGAGAATAACTGGAACATTTGGAACCGAAAAGCTTTTTGTACAAATTTAGCATAGGGTATGTCCTAACAACTAAACCACTTTTTTCTATAAAAAAATCTTTCCTGTTGGAGATATTTGGGTCTGACCGCGTTTTACCAACTTTTACCGTCATGACCGGACATTACCGGTCAGGTATTACCACAGTCAGGCCGAGCAGTGCCCATCACTAGTCTCAACCCACAGACTGACCTCATGATGTTTGTTAATGAGTTTCAAAATTGAGTTAGGGATGACACTATTTATTCTTTTGGACTGGGAGTGCAAAATCATTTCGGAATAATTTTGAAAAATGCGATTGTTTGAGAAATAAACTAAATTTATGATGTTAGTTAATACGTTTTCAAATGTGGCCAAATTTGAGCTTCCGGAATTTCCCAAGTTAGGTAAAATATTGCACCAATAAATGAAAGCTACTCCAGTGGATTTGAGTGGAATATTCTGAAAAATTTCTCATAATTTGAACACTTATTCTTTAATTTTCAACTTTTTAAGTAAAATAACATATCCTTGGAATCTTTATAATTCGCTGATTTTGAATATTATATTTATAAATTACCAAGTGCTAAATTGAAAAAAAATTTATATTCTGCATTTTAGTCCTCGTTAGGTACAAAGGACTCCCGCTGACCAGGATCGACGGCAGCAGTTCGGCTGAGTGAGGGGAAGCCGTGTAGTGGGGGAACCGTTCTAGGTACCCAGGGCAGAATTGACCATCGCCCAAAAACTGCCATAGTCGAAAGAGCAAAATAAAAATAAATTCGCATTCACTGTTTTTTATATATGTCTTACAGTTGCACCAATTATAAATTGTATACATTTAACATACAATTAGATAATGATATTTTATTCCAAGCTGAAAGAGAAAAAATCGTGTTAGAAGAAATCAGCGCTAGCGGGAATCAAACACGTGTGTCTGAGGCAACAGAACGGAGATATTTTCCTGTAATAAAACAAATTATGAGATTCAGGAATATTGTCATCCTCGTCAACCTCGGCGCATATGACGTCATTCGGCACTGAATTTCTTATTTTAAATGGGAACTTTCGCAAAGAACTACATTAAAATGTTTTTCCTCTTATATAATTTTGAATTTTAAACTTTCAAAAAATGTTAATTCAAACGCTCAATAATAATAAATAATAGAATAGAAATCCACGCTATCATTTTCAATCCTATGACTTGAAGAATGAATCAAAAAATTTATAAATTTTCAAAATTATATCATTTTAAGCTATTTTAAGCTAGAAAGATTAATTTATACATTAAAATTGATTTTTAAATCTTTTTAAATATTCTCTTAAAAATTTGTTTTTAAAAAATTATTTAAAAATTTTCCAGGAATCTAATAATAATTTTATTCTCTTGGGACTCGAATTTTTCCTACAATTTTTTGAAAATCCTGCAAAAGTAAAAAAATTACCTTAAAATCATCCACATTCTTTTTTGAAAATTTTAGAAACCTTATTAAATATTCTTTTAAACTTAATTTAAGAAAAAATTATTGTTAGTTTTTCCAGGAATTTTGATACCAATTTTTTATTAATTTAAAACACATAAAACGGCTTAAAAAGCTAATAAATTCTGTGTTCGACATCTTCAAAAACCTATATAGTGTTTTAAATGTTTTGAAAAATCTGTTCGTGTTTTAAATTATTTTGGAATCTTTTGAAACTTCCTAATATATATTGAACTCACTCGATTGTTTCTCAAATTAATAATTGTTCAATTGTCATTTATTGTTCAAAAAATTTCTTTAATCTTTTTAAATATTCTCTTCAAATTAATTCTTCAAAATATAAAACCATTTAAAATTTATCCAGCAAACTAAAGATTTTTTTTGATTTTCTTAAAACCTTTAAAGATCCTAGAAAGCTTCAAACTCTTATTTCGAAATCTTCAAAAATCTAAATTTATTTTTTTATTTTTCGAAATCTTTTCCAGTTTTAAATTAAGTTTGGATATTCTCAAAACTGATAAATATCTCTTAAACTAACTCGATTGTTTCTAAATTGATAATTGTTGAATTTTTATTTATGCAACAAAATTTAATGATTTCACTTACATATTAAAAATTCGTTAAATAGAACAATTAGAATTGTAACGTTCAAAGATTAAATTTAACACTCTGCAATATTAACGATTCAAGGCTTTCTATTTCAAATAATAAGTCAGTTTAAAATTGTTTAGTTTTCAATATTTGATTTATAATTGCTTATTTTAAATAAAAAGTAAAATATTGCTAAATATTCAAAAAAATGTCTTCCTTAAGTAAAATTTTTTTTAATTAAATGGGTTAAAAATAGAATACTCTAAATCGAAACAATATTTGAATAGGATTTGCAATTAAATACAACTCCGGTTAAATTAACCAGAAATTCTGGTTAATTCAACCATGTATGTATGTATACCATTAAGCCATTTCCCTTTCAGGGTAGGCGTGAAACTACCCGATTCGGGTAGTGTTTCTAGGTGGATAGTTTTCTTGTAGTTATAAATAACTACAAGTTTGAGCTCACCACACCCATAAATATGCCAACAGCACACAGTATTCTCGAATGGTCACCCATCCAAGTACTAACCGCGCCCAACGCTGCTTAACTTCAGTGATCTGACGAGAACTGGTTTTTTCAGCGTGGCATGGCCGTTGGCCATTCTGGTTAGTTAGTTAATTCTGGTTAGTCTAACCAGAAAAAATAGTAAGGGCATATTTAACCAGAACTCTGGTTGATTTAACCAGACATTTTTTTGAGTGTACTAAGGCTTTCAAATTGAAAAATTTATATTTTTAACATTAAAATCTGTAACTTGCTTAATTTTGAACAGATTCAGGATCATCCTGTAAAGTCATTTAATGTTCAATTTTCAATAATCGAACTACAGTTCAATGTGATTTATTACAATAGCAAAAGTTCTTTGTAAAAGTGTAATATTGTTTTTAAATTGTAGTTTCTTGTAGAAACTTATATATTAAATATCCTACAAAAATTGACAGTAAAGTACAAGTCGAAACGTTGATGGGGATTCTGAAAGTATTTCTTGTAAAACTGTATATCTTTTTGGTTAAATTTGTATATTTCTACAATGAACTACCAGTATATACAAGATCAGTTTAAGTACAGTTTCCCAATATTTCAACTTTTGTGAAATCTTGTATTTTTTTTACAGATTTGTAATGTTCTACAATAATTTACGTAAAATTAAAAGTGTTTTTATGACGTCAAACGCACAAATTAAAAAAGTTAAAATTTTTATAGTTTTCTGTAATACCTTGTAGATTTTTTCAGCAAAGTAAAAAAATATTATTAAAAAGTTATACAAATTTCTGAATTGTAGAAACTTATATTTTATTGTTAATTTTTTTACTTTTCCACAAGAAAATACAAGAAAAAAATAGCCATTTATATTTAACTGTATTTTTTTGGTTAAATTTCGGTTAATTTTTGTACAAAAAACTACATGATTTAACAAAAAATTACAGTTGTAGAAATGTTGTACTTTCTTGTAAAATTTTTTTTTCCACCAGGGATCGTCCCGAATTTCGGTATGACGAGACAGTTCATTTTAAATAATTTCAAAGTAATATTTTATTTTCATTATAATGCTTTGAAACACATACATTATTTAAAAATATAAAATCTTAATGACTAAACATTACAATTTATAGAACCTTTTAATGTAAAAACATGACGAAAGTCGAGAAGAAAATGTTTAACATTGATTTTGCAATAAAAAGGGACTTTTAGATTCAATATTAAAAATAAAAGCAAATTAAGCACAAAAGTAAAATATTCAAAAAATTTTAAAAGATTCATAAAGAAAAGAACAGTCTGTAAATTATATTTATTATTAGGGAATTATTTAGAAACATTATTCTATAAGAAGTATTTTATTGAATTTAGTTTTTCAATTATTAAAATATAAGACCAAGAACTCGGTGTGAAAGTTTACTCTCGAGTTTACTTTCGTTCATTTTTCCTCCTTGAAAATTCTAAATTCCGATTCCGTCTCTTTTTTTCGCAAGCGAAAAGGCATAAAGCCACGAGGAAGTCGGCTTTCTACAGCGCCGAACATGCGCCCGTGTAGATACAGCTTAAGTCTCAGGTACGGCTGTAAATGATTCGATGAATACTTGTAGATTCTTTCTTACAAAAACAAACGGAGCAGGATTTTAACCATACCTGGCTACGAATATGAAGATTATATTATATTATATTATACTGAAACCGAAAAGTTATCCTAGGTTTGGTTTTACAAGATCAAACACATAAATTTACTGAATTTATTATAGAACCTCGGAAAGAACTTCGTGTTTGTCGAAAATTTAATTACTAATTAAATAAAAATGGATGAAAAATGAAATGAATAAAACTCAAGAAAGAATTATTTTTTGTTGCGTGACAAATAATTTTGCAATTTAATTGGTCCTATAAATAATTATTTCCAGACGAAGAACTAATACGTTCATGAGAAATGCAAATTCCAAAATAAATTTAAAGTCATATGTATTCAGGGTAAAAGCAATTCATTTGTTTGGAAAATTAAATGATGATATTGAGAAATTGACCTCTGCTGATTAAGAAAATAATTTAAACATTAACCAATCGCCGATTTAAATTATTACCTAATGACTTTGTTAAGCTCTTCGACTGGGGTTATTGCTAGAGAGATTGATCAGCGACCCTGTGCACCCCCCCCCCCGCCCACGGTGTAACGCCACGTACACTTCCCATTCTAACTTTTCTCATATGAACTTCTTGATCCCCGTCTGTATAACGAGGCTAGAATCGAGGGATTCAAGCTTAAACAATAATAAGCGTCATTATTATTATAAACTTGCAATATTATTTCAAAATATTGGTAGAAAAATGTTGTATAAATTCTGATAGAGATTATAGTATTTTATTCTGATTTATTTATTTTTTGGTAATTATAAATTATTTGTACAGGTGGCGCCATAGAGTAGCTCTTCAATTTTAATTCTGAGCTTTAGTATTCATAATTAACACTCTTTCTGGATTTGAAACTCAAGAGAGGAAATTATTTTTCATTCACGTCCATTCAAGTTAATACCGGTTGTCTACTCTTCAAGGAGCAATTTTCATTCATATCTTTCACGTTTAAACCCACCTTTGGAAAGAAATCTGGGAGACTAAAGAAGATGTAGCATTATATTCAAGCCTCGCCTTCGAGATTTAAAACTTGTAGTAGTCTGCTTCGCAGCCAGGTGGAATCACATGTTAAGAGCCAAAAACAAAAAGGTGTACGCCCTACACCGCGAACTCCGCTATCTTCATTGTTTTCTTTGTGCTCAAGTGAATCACATCGCAAGAAATAGTTTCTGTCAATTTTTCGGTTTTTTTTTTTTTTTGACGAAATATTTTCATCTGAAATGGGAAAACATAAGAAAAGAAGTCATAAGGATGACAACGACGATGACGGAGAAGCCATTTTACGGAAAATAAAAAAATTAAACGAAAAAGTCCAACGTTTTTTGGACAAAGGTAAGTGCATCGTCTTATTAAATATGGCTTTTTGGTTCGATCCTCAGAGACAAAACCACAGCCAACCTGTTCATTGTGGCAGAGCATATCCTTTCGAGGAAAGACTCAAAGCCTAACCCTGCTTACCCTTCTCATTATAGATTTTCAAAGTGATGGAAATCGATCTCTTAATGGATCAGAGGCATTAGAGAAAGATGGCAACATCGCAAATGAGAAGAGTAAGGAGAAAGTTTCCGAGACGCAAGACGCAACTGCGCAAGACGCATCTGTGCTAGACACAAATTTGGCAGGAGAAATGTCAGAAGACAAACAAGTTTCAGCCTCCCTTTTGGATAGTAAAATCCCAGAAGAATCAAGCCTTGAGCCCAAAGTCCTTGAGATCTTGGGTGCAGATCCTTCAAAACCAAAAAGTGGCGAAGTTGTTATCTAGGAGGAATTGTCGGCTCGTTGTAGTCATTGGCTTTCATCCCTTTTGGAAAAAGAGGAAACGCAGAAACTGTTGGATCAGTACCCTCGAGAATCCACTAAATGTTTCTTTGAAGCACCACAATTAAATCCAGAAATTGTAGCCATGTCCACTGAAGCATTGGGCCAAAGAGACAACAAATTTATATCAGCTCAAAATATACTCCAGATAAATTTTTGTATGGCTCTAATCTCTCAGAGAAAGTCAAAGAGGTTAAAACTATGGAGAAACTTAGACAAGATCTTAAAGTTCCTCCAGCTAACAAGCAAAATAAAGCAGGTGCTTTAAACTCGAAGGGCCCGTTTGTCAAATTCAAGAAACCACAAGCGGGCACCAAATCGCAATATCCAAACAAACCTTTCGGCCAATTCAACAAACAAAACTTCCAGAAGCGCAAGGCTCAGTTTCAAAAGCCATCGACACAGCAGAAACCTACAGAAGAATCGAAGAAGTAGAGGTAAGGAACTCTGGTGGACGCTTGAAACACTTCTATAATGAATGGGAATCGATTTGTTCTGATCTTTTTGTGCTAGAATGCATTCAAGGTTATAAAATAACTTTTCAATCCCCTCCTTTCCAAGTAAACGCTCCTCCAGAACCTTCATTCTCAAATGCTGATAGCTCTCTTATAGATTGTGAAATCAAACTTTTGTTAGACATGGGGGCTATAGAACGTTGTGTCTGAAAAAGACGAGTTCATTTCAAGTTATTTTCTAATAGATAGACCTAATGGAAAGAAAAGATTTATTTTTAACCTCAAAAATTTAAACGCATTCATTAAACCGCCGCATTTCAAACTAGAAGATATCAGGACTGCAATTAAACTAATTTCCCCAGAGGCATTTATGGCAAAAATTGATCTTAAAGATGCCTTCTTCTCAGTCCCTGTACATCTTCAAGACCGCAAATTTCTTAGACTTATTTTTCGCGGAGAGTTGTTTCAATTTACATGCTTACCCTTTGGACTCTCAACCAGTCCATTCGTGTTTACAAAAGTTATGAAACCAGTCGTAAATCACCTTCGCTCTATCGGTCTGATATCTTCAATTTATTTAGACGACCTTCTGTGTATAGGTTCATCTGAAGATATGTGTAAGGCTAATGTACAGGAATCTATTCACCTTTTCTCGAAACTAGGTTTTATCATCAATTGGGAAAAGAGTCAACTCATTCCTACCACTCACTGCGAATATCTAGGCCTTATAATTAATTCCAAAAAATTCATGTTGGAATTACCTGATAAAAAGAGGGTCTCTATTAAAAACATGATTGAGAGGTTACAGCCTGGGACCCATTGTACGATTAGAGAATTTGCTAGTTTAATAGGTTCTTTAGTGTCCAGTTGTCCTGCTATTGCTTATGGTTTTCTTTACACGAAAAATCTCGAAAGAGAAAAGCAATCAAGGTTGATTATTAACAACGGTAACTTTGAATGCCAAATGACTGTTTCCCATGCTGTTCAATTTGAGCTTGATTGGTGGAGTAGCCACATTGAGTCCTCATGTAGTCCAATTAGATCAAAAAACTTCAGTGCCACAATTTTCACAGATGCATCTAAGACAGGATGGGGAGCAGCTTGTAATAATCAATCCACAGGTGGTCTTTGGTCGGCAGAAGAAATTACCAACCACATTAATTATTTAGAATTGATGGCAATTTTACTAGCTCTCAGAAGTTTTGCTCCAAACCTATCAGAATGCGAAATTCTCCTTCGTGTTGACAACACCACTGCAATTTCTTATATCAACGAAATGGGGAGCACACGTGTACCCAAGTTGCATAAATTGGCTCTTCAGATTTGGCAGTGGTGTGAGCTTAAGAAAATTTGGCTATTTGCATCTTATATACCTTCCAGGGAAAATACGGATGCTGATCGCGAGTCCCGCAACAATAATATCGATACTGAATGGGAACTTGCTAATTATGCTTTTAACCGCATAGTTACTCGTTATGGAAAACCGAAAATCGATCTTTTTGCTTCTCGTATAAACGCAAAGTGCGGAAAATATTGCTCGTGGTTAAGAGATCCTTTTGCATCTTCAGTGGACGCGTTCACCATCAATTGGGATGACCTAAATTTCTATGCTTTCCCCCCTTTTTCCCTCATTCTTCCAACCATACGAAAAATTATTAATGACCAGGCTACTGGCATTATAATCGTTCCTCAGTGGACTGTCCAACCCTGGTACCCCTTATTCTTATCGACTCTCATTGAACAACCAATAATCTTTAAACCCTCATCAAATCTATTGCTCTCCCCATGCAGGTCGCTCCCACATCCGCTAGCCAAGCAACTTACCCTGGTAGCGGGCAAATTATCAGGAAGGCGTATTTAAAGAGAGGTTCTCAAAAACAACCGCAGATGTAATGGTTGAGTCGATTACCGAATCTACACGCAAGCAATATAATTCCAGTTTACAAAAATGGTGGAATTTTTGCAATGAAAGACAAATTTGTGTTTTTACGCCGTCAACTGTTAATGTTCTTGATTTCCTTTCTAACCAATTCAATGAAGGGGCTTCTTACGGGACACTGAACTCAACACGTTCTGTCATTTCTCTGATTTTGGGAGGAGAAATTGGAAAAGATCCTGCGATACAACGTTTCTTCAAAGGTGTGTACAAATTACGTCCTTCGAAACCAAAGTACAGTCACACCTGGGATCCAGAATTAGTTTTGACCTTCTGGGAAAATTCTCCAGCAAATGATGCCTTAAGCCTGCAACATCTCAGCGAAAAAATGATAACTCTTCTCGCATTAGCTACAGCTCACAGACTTCAAACCTTCTCACTGATCAAAATGAATCAGATTCATCAGGACACTTCATCAATTCGGATCACGATACCTGAAAGAATAAAAACTTCACGACGGGATAATTTCCAACCTCTACTGACGTTACCTTTTCTCAAAGAAAGACCTAGGATCTGTGTGGCTAACACACTTTTAGCCTACATCTCCAGAACCAAAGAGATTCAGCGAAAAGAAAACAAATTATTTATTTGTTTCAAAAAACCGCATGGACCAGCGTCTCCACAGTCCCTAGCTCGATGGATTAAATCCTGCCTTTTCCGAGCAGGCATTGATACCAAAACATTCTCAGCGTATAGTATCAAACATGCGGCAACATCATCCGCTGCGTTGCAGGGTGTGGACGTTGACACTATACGTCGAACAGCAGGGTGGTCAGGTAAGTCAAATGTCTTTGCGCGATTTTACAATCGTCCTATAGTATTAGACCAAACTAAATTCGCTAGAACGGTCTTAGGTAATAAGGAAAAGAATTAACAATTGATGTCTTGAATTATTCTGTTTGTTCACCCCATTAATTTTTCTTCAAGAAAATAAATGCTGGCTTTAAAATCAACGTGAAAATTGGATTTGGCTCTAAACATCTACAAGTTTTAAATCTCGAAGACGAGGCTTGAATATAATTAAACGATCAAATGAACTTACCTGTATGTGAAGTTCGATCGTGATTATATGAAAGCCTCGTCGAGAGATTTAGTCCCACCCAATTTTTTTTTTTTAATCCCCCCACCCCTATTTTTTCTCAATTTTCACTCTCTATCTCCCTCTCTATTCTCTAAAATAATGAAGATAGCGGAGTTCGCGGTATAGGGAGTACACCTTTTTGTTTTTGGCTCTTAACATGTGATTCCACCTGGCTGCGAAGCAGGCTACTACAAGTTTTAAATCTCTCGACGAGGCTTTCATATAATCACGATCGAACTTCACATACAGGTAAGTTCGTTTGATCGTTTAATTCCTAGGATTAAGTACTCTCAGGGAGTGGAAATCATGAGGATTTGAAATAATTTCGGACCTACTGCAATAAGTTCTTCGAAGGTACGAAACTAACGCCTCCGTTTAGGGTTTCTACTCCTTACCTGCCCACCCGTAAATGGTCTGTTTCGAACGTTGAGCAGATAGTACGCCCTATTTTAACTCACTCCTGGATTCGCACCGGGTCCCTGCCTTATCCTTCCATGCGGGGCTCTACAAAGATGGACGAACCCTTTACCTAGCTGCTCGTGGGAACAACAATGACACCGCCAGAAAGTTTTAGATGCAATTCCAAACGATCGAACGCGCAGAGCACCCGACAATGGGTCGGCAAATAGTGCCGATCACCCTAGAGTTCGGGGTGCTGAAAATAATTTAAATGGAAACACGACGACGATCCGGCGAAACGCTCACATTGAGTGGACGAATCAACTCAAGGATGACTTGTTAGAGTGCTACGATGCCAGCATTATCTCTGTTCACGGAGGCTATATGGCGCATATGTAGACTCTGTGGTGCCAGAAAGCGGAGCGCTTCCCAAACCGTTGTATGAAAAAGCCGCAGACGAAGAGGAGGAAGCGACATTAAGACCAACCGCGGAAAGCAGACATTTCCTGATACATTATCGCGATTTCAGGACAAGAAGGAACATTAACAACGTGGCTGAAGTGAATGCCTCCCTTCGTGAGGATATCTGGGAGGAATCCGATGCGGCGAGAGCTTTGGCTGATTCAAATCGAAGGCTGTGACCGACGATAAATCAAAAGACCAAACGATGTTTGCATCAACTGAACAAGAAGATTGGATGAGCAAGACAGAATGCGTGTTTGATTGACTCCACAACATCTGGTAGACCGTTCACGGAAAGGGTTCGAAAGTTAGTCCAAGAACTGAGGATCTAGCATCACACGCTGACCAAGTTAAAGCTGCTGACAATCAAGCAGTATATTGTTGACAAAATACGGATATTACCTGACGCAGGGAGGAGAATACAGAAGACGAAGAGATGGGTCAGGAAGAATCAGCAGTTTCTCGCTGACCCATCGCGCCACTTTAGCGACCTCCCTGTTTCTGTCTAAAATCCACCCAAGCCCAAAGAGGTAGAGACTTTTTGGAGAGAGGTATACAAGATCCCGAAAACACTGGAGTGGAAAGAAAATACTAATGATATCATCCGCTTCAGGGAGTTTTGCAACAATGTCTTCACATCTAAGGAGGAATGTCCATCAATCACTGTCGAGGTGGTGAAAAAAGCATTTAGGGAATGAAGAATTTTTCCGCTGCAGGAGCAGATAGTATCAAGAACTTCTGGTGGACACTTACTTCTAGACACCAACATCTGACCCGCATATTCACCTCATATTTAAAGTCGGAGACGCCCATTCCGCAGTGGCTGGTGTAAGGACGCACTATACTCCTACTGAGGAAAGGCGACTTGTCCAACCCAGAGAATTACAGGCCAATAACTTGTTTGAACACACTGTATAAGATTTTTACAGCTGTCCTAAACAACAGGATTGTGCGACGAATTGAGCCTGTATGGCGAGAGATGTACGAACAACGTGGCTCGAAAAAAGGTGTAGCAGGCTGTCGACAGAACCTGCTAATTGACAGGTGCTTCTGCAAATACGCAGCAGCCCGTCGGCGCGCCCTGTCGATGGCATGGATTGACTACCGGAAAACTTTCGATTCAACCTGTCATAGACTTACCATCTCTCTGTTGGAAAGCTTGAAGGTTCATCCATACATAGTGAGATGCATAGAGAGATACACCATGAACCCTCTGCTCTTTTGCATCACACTTCTGCCCCTATCTCTCACACTACGCAATTCTCCTGGCATAAGGTCACTCACGTATTTTTTATGAATGACCTGAAGATTTATGCTTCTGGTATAAGCAAAATTCAACTTGCATTAAATATCGTTAAGGGGTACACAGGAGAGATTGGTATGGACTTTGGATTGGACAAGTATGTTATTAGACATCTTGACACTGGAGAGACCTATACATATCTAGGCGTGCCTCAAAGCCGCATTCAGGAACTAAAATCAGCGAAGGAGTTTCTCCGAAGCAGATACAAGCATCTTCTTCGACAGATTCGGTTTTCAAATCTGTCGGCGTGGAACAAGGTATCTGCGACTAACATCCTTGCCGTCCCGGTTCTACTCTGCTCGTTTGGCGTCGTTCAGTGGACGAAGAACGAGCTTACGGATCATGCATACGCATAAGAGCTTGCATATCAATTGTTCTAAGTACAGCTTACATCATTGCAAATGGCAGAGATCCTCTCCTAAAAATTGTTAAGAAACACGATATGATTGGCACACGAGCGTACCTTTATAAAAATAATTTACTTGCAAAATATATATTTTAATTTAAATTTAAACGTTGAACGTAAATTTCACGGAGCATAAACAGTGTGTCTTGTTTTGCTTCTGGACACAAACAGTAAACATAGTGCGTCGTGAATGGTTCGCGAACTATCTACTGTCTGATTATCTAGTGTCCAATGACGAAGTACGAACGCGTATGCGTTGAGTCCGCATACAATTATTGGCTAAACACGTGGTAAATATGCATACCGACCAATAAGAACGCAGAATGCTACATGTAATGAGGATGACTTAGAATGATGGAAGGAAAGAAAGACACTAGGAATTTTTGCCAATGACATCCTCCTAGTGAAAACTCCTGAAGATAAAAATTTCCTCCTGAAAATACCCAGAAGCACATTGAGACTCCATCTGGCGGTAAAAGTAAACCGGAAAGTTTCCGTCTCCGGAGTCTATGGTCAGGGCGTCTAGTGCTCAGGCAATTTGAAATTTCCAGTTTTTTCTCGGTCGAATTTTCCCCCCGACCAATTTTTAGATGTCTCGTTGTGATTTTTGAAAGTCAACGTATAGATAGAAATAGGAATGTTAACATAATATACATAGACATTTTTATGTCATATACACATTTTTGCGGGCGGCTCGCAAGTTTGAGTATTTACCTCGCGCTACGCGCTCAATCATTGTACATGTACAATGTACATCCCCCACATTTTTGCATAGGACTTTTAAAATTATAGGTCAAACCATCGACAACTGAAATTGAGAGAGAGAGAGGGGGGGGGAAGGGGAGAGAGTATATGGTACATGCTCAACACGCACGCTAAGCGGACGAACTGAAGGGTCGGGGAACAAAAGGGCCTATCCCACAAATTTTTCGAAATTGACTTTTACACATTTTTGGACTCCTCAACCAAACGCCGTTTCTAGGGTGTAAACCAAAAAAATTTTTTTTTTAAATTTTCATTTTTTTTAAATTCATCAAAGTCAGTCACGGTCCTAACCCAAGGGGTGCCGAGCGAACATTTTTCATTTTTTCATTTTTTTAAGAGATAGAATTTCAAAAAATTTCAAACGGGCGTTTGTTGAGTAAAGTCTCACGGTCATTTTGATATTTTATCTACGTGAGAATTTGGTGGAGTATGCCGCGGAAGCAAGCCGAGCGTCGCGAGATGCGGCGTCAGGGCTTGGAATACGTGACGGCAAAGGGAAAACTCGTACGTGGGAAAAATCCTCCTGTCCAATTCGATTATGTTTATCAATATAAAAATAGCGCAAATTCATTGTTTACCTAATATCTGAACCTTAGTCACAAAAATCATTATCATTTTCAACAGCAATAACAATAAACGATAGCAAAATCAATAATACTATATAGAAAATAAAGTATCACTCAATTGGGATATGAAATCATGACGTCACAGCGTCACGTGATAGGCAATATGGAGGCAACAACAGCGTCACTTTACCTCTATTACATGCGATAAGAAGGGTTTTTAATTTATTTTGCAATTATTTCGAAGAACTGGGAGTCAGTGTCTGCAAAAATGTTTAGACTAGACATTTTAAGAAAGGACAAAAAATTGTGCACGTTGGACATATTATAAATTTAGAACAAATATCAGTTATAAGTTGATGGAATCGTCATCCAGTGTATTGTTTTCGTGAAAAATGGTTTGTTTTTTATTATTTAAGGCTCTATTTAAGGAGAGGGTTGAGCATGGCTAGGTAGTCATACATTAGAAACTTTTAAAATATATTATAAAGGAATATGAATTACGTTTTCTGTGAAAATTTCAGATCCTCTCATAACGTACAAAAAAAAAAGTGGCTTCCATCTAGTTTTTACGATAAATACATTGGGACACATATCCTTGAAAAGTGGACAATTTTCTATTTGTAAGTGTGTTTTAGTACACTTTTCACATAAAAATACCTTAATTAAGTAGAAAGTAAGATTTTACTTCAAATAATATAAATGAATGATATACGGAACATAATATAATTTTAGGTTATGTGTTCTATAATAACGACGATAATAATTCATCATTTGGATATAATGACTTATTTTAAGTTGTTCCTCACATGTGTTATTATATTAAAGTAAAATAAAATAGTAGCATCCAGTTAGAAAATCATTATTTTTTAAAGATATGATGATATATGTCTAATGAAGACAAGAAGGAAAAAATGCCTTTTTCAACTTCATGAGGCCCAAATACACGAATTCAAACTTGTCTTTTGGTTCTAATTAAATTTTTTATTGATTATATTGCTTTAAACTGAACGAAATATTAATATAATAATAATTTTTATTATAAGATTCAAATGGATCATGTAGTAAAACCTGTAACACGACGAATACGACCCCGTTATTTTAGTACTACATTTGGCCACCAGTTGGCGTATCACTGTATTTCAGATCCCAATAGAATAGACCAGGTTCAGAAAAATGTACTAGACAATAAATGACGAATTGTTCACACACAGCTAATATGTTCATTGAAAAATTATTATTGTATTTGCTAGTATTCATTCATAAAATTGCACCGCAGACCACGCGGCACTAAGCCGAGTGAATGCTTGCTGCTCGGGGTTAGGCCCTTTTGTTCGCCTGTACCCCCTTGGGTTAGGCCCGTGCTTAACTTTGGTGTCTTCTAAATCGAAAACTGTTTGACGGATTTGCATTAAATTTGAAAGAACAACGTTCAAGAGTGGAGATTATCGATCACATATATCCAATATATTTTTTTCGGCAATCTCGCAAAATACAAATGTTTTTCTGGCATCTTGAAAAATTTGGAAAACGGGGTTAGGCCCTTTTGTTCTCCGTCTCTTCAACTGATGTTGTTTGACAGGTCACGATGATGAAGTACAGTTAGCAGTTAATAACTCCTAGTCGTACTGTCACGTAATTATCACTGTCTTTACAGCCAATGATAATTAATATCCATCACTGAGTGTTCGGTGAGTGACAAAAAGTCAAAGTTGACCAAGTGTTTCAATTACAAGCGAATCGTACAGAGTAATGTGTGTTGCCTCCCAGCAACTAAAATGTATCTCTTCATTTCAGCCTCATTGGACGGTCCAGAATTACCTCGACAGATTTTGGCAGCATACTTGAATCCAACGAATTTTCTCCAGTTCAGAAATAAGCCTCTGACAATCAGGCACGGACAGCACGTCACGGCTCGAACCTGACCTAAAAAAAGTTCTAAACACCTGGCTCGCGAGTCGACTCAGGTAAATTTGTTTTTTTTTTAAATTTCAAAGTTAAAATCAAATGTCAAATATTATATATTATAAAAGTGAAAGATCTGAAACAGAATAAGCTTAACCTAAATACAAATTCTCCTCCTGGAAAGATTAAAAAAATTTCTTAACGTAATTCTATGTACTAAATGTGAGATTCCCATTGCAACTAAAGTCGAGTGGACCACAGTGAGAGTTTTTCTTAATATAGAAAAAGAATCACGTCTTTTGTTTGAAAAATGTGCTTAACATGTTTGAAGATCTAGCAATAATATTCTTCCTTAACTTTATATGGATATTTTGTTTCTTCATTGAGGGAAAAGAGTATAAAAACCGCAAAGAATGATTCATAGATTACATTAGGACAATTAATGGTTCTAAGAAACTTTAATATAATATAGTTCTATTATTTCGTATGTATTTTCAATAAAAAATTATAATTGTCAGATTTCATTGAAAAGTTTGATATTTTTAAGCCACAAAATCAAGGGGCCTGTTGAACCCACCCTTCCTGTTCATGTACTGCCTGTACTTTCGTTTTAAGATAACGTGTACGGCACCCACGTCGTTGCCCTCCACTCTTTTACCTTTGGTTGAATCGAAACCACAAAAGCCCATCAGACGCATCATGTCTTGTTCTTCAGGAGTTTTACCTTGCAGATCAGCATCTGAAAAAATTATAATTAAAATACTAATTATTTAATTTGTACATATAAATTAATTATATTGCTAAATAATAAAATAGATTTAGAAAGCAGCACACCTGTAATTATTGGGCGCTCCGCCGGCTTCACTTTTGGTTTGACACGTTCTCTTGATCGAGATCTACTGTAAGATCTTCTGTGCCTTTCGCGATCTCGCTCCCTATCTCGGTCTCTTGATTTAACCCTATCGCGTTCTACTGACCTGCAATTAAATATTCAAAAAATGTAACCTTGCTTCGGGTTATATTCATCCTTTAGATTAAATTGATTCTTGTTATTGATGTTGCAATTGGCTTTAGTATCGAAAAATAAATTGCTTGAATTTCAAATCAATAAAAAAAAAAAAAATTTTAATGAAAATTTTAATTTCATAATTTACACACGTAAAAAGTTTTTTAACTTTTGACATTCAAACTATTTTATACAGATTTTATTACTTTTTTAGCATAATATTTTGCCATGCAAAAGGCGCGATTGAACGAGGGTAAACGGTTCTATCAATTCGTACTTAGTATTGCGCCGAATTTACAAATCCTCAATATGACAAATTCACAGCGTCGAGCAAAATTCCTTCGCTCTAAATGGTAAATTTAAAAGTTCTTGGATTCGTTTTAACCTTCGAATGTAATATCACACATGATCTCTTAATTCCACAATACTGAAAGTGGTAATTTTGCCACAAAACTGATGTCCGCCGAATTATATTCATAGTTATAAATAATATTTATAACCACGAATAATATTTGGCAAATATCCATGATTCTTTCTTTCGTTGCCTGGGCGTCCTAACCCCACCTGTCATTCGAGTTAGAATAAATTGAGTAGCTGCATTCGGTCGAAAAAAGTTAAAAGTCCCTCTGACAATCGACAGCGCAAGCGCGGCTTCGGTCATCGTGCACTATTGTAGAGTTTTGCTTGGCGAAAACGCGCCAATCATGCGAAACCCGCATCCAGTAGCATCGCGAAAATATCCTCGCTCGTTAACTTTTGCACTGCGATCTCGAACCATACCCCACTCACTTGCGCCGTGAGTGGTGCGCCGCCGCCCGAGCTAGCCGTTAAGTATAGCGCGTTTCGAGACCGAAAGACACTTCTCCCCAAGTCCCCGTAGTGTACACTTCGACGCTACTTAAATAAACGCAAGTTTTTAACCTTATATCGCCTACCTCATTCGTGGACCCCCACCCTCTAACGCTTGTATGCCACCATAACAACAGCGTCACACCCGATTCCCGTTACGGAGAGGATTACTCCCGTATCGATAACTATCGAAGCCATCGCAACGTCGTTCTGGATACCCTGGACCACTCTCGCCCTTCCTCGAAGCCGATCTCCGTTAAGGAGAGGACTATTTCCGTATCGGTAGCCATCGCCGTAATCGGAACGAACCCCAACGTTGCCCTGTATACCCTGGACCACCCAAACCACCCTTGCCCTTCTTTGAAGCAGATGCCCGTTACGGAGAGGATTACTCCCGTATCGGCGGTAATCACCGTCACCGCAGCGTCGTCCTGGATACCCTGGACACCCCGCCTCTGTTATTAAATAACGAGACCTTCCCTCTCGAATTATATAAAGCATTCCCAGCTTTATTTAATTTTAAATAATTTCTTTTGAATCAGTCTCGACCCACAGTCTGACCTCAAAACCTTGTTAAATTTCACTATTCCAGCTGGTAAAATATTTTCATTTTTTAGTGCAGTATTTTGGTTAACAAGGAGAGATCGCCCATTGTGAATTTTAGTTTCAGTTCATAATTTTTTTTAATGATACCTGAGTATTAATTTGCCGAAGCAGTAATATGCGCTTTTCACTGTTTTCGAGAAAATCGACTTAAAAATATTTGCCACATGCCATATAGCAGGTTTTGTTGAAAAACACTTCCGAACGGCAGGTACCTCGGGCAGTAACGCTTCGGCTTTAAAGCCAGAAGGACGCTTGTTCGATTCTCGTTGCCTACACTTTTATTTAATTTTATTTATTAAAATGTTCATAACTATAATTTCCTTCAATGATCCTAAAAAATTATGCAAATAATAATTTTTTAATGCCTTTTTCACGTAAAAACTTTTTTTTTTTAACTTTATCATGTTTTTGCAAACAAATTTATTTTCTGTAAATGTTACTCATTTTTTTCATAATTTTTACCAATTATATATAAAAATAGAAGTATGAACGAGGTTTTTAAAATGAAAAATGGTCTTTTTTCGAAAAACATGATAAAGTTTAAACAAGTTCGTTTTTAAGTGAAAAAGGCACTAAAACACTATTATTTGCATTATTTTTTAAGATTATTAAAGGAAATTATATTTATAAACATTTTAATTCTAGGGATCACAGCGCAAAAGGAGCTAAAAAAGGGGAAATAGGGTAACTTTCTCAAGAAAAAGGGGAGAATAGAGGAAAGATTAAACATTTATTTTTATATGTCGAAAAGAACAAACAATCTTTTTATAAGAAATTTTATATTTTTAAATAATTTTCAATTATTTTTCAATGATTTCTGCCATTAAAGAATTTATTTTTAAAAATTGGATATACTTAGGTCGTTGGAAATCGATTCACAGTGATATAAAAAAGTCTGAGAAAAAGTAAAATTAGTTTTGATATGTTTAACATCGTCCTCATAAATATTTCTTTCAAAGATTTGTCATTTCTTCGTAATATAATTAATACTTTCAATTTAAATTTAAAACTACACTCTTCAGTAGAGCAAAGTAAAAAATGTTAAAATAAATGGAATCGTTTGAGCTGAGGGATAACAATTTGCGGGTCGACATCCAAAACAAGTAAAGAAAAAAATTTGAAATCGGTTAATATCTTCTGTTCACTTTTTTAAATTCAAAATTCAAAATTTGTTAAAATAAACAAAAAATTTGCCTCATTTACCATTTTTTTGAAAATGTACATAAACATGTTTTTTGGATTGATTCGATACTGAAAATTCTTCAGTTTAAACTAAAGAAACATGTTATTATTTTTTTATTCATGGAAAACATTGTGGAAAACATTGAAAAAAAATATAATCCCAAAAATCCTAAATCACAACAAAAGTTTTTTCCCTAAAAAGAAAAATGATAAAATGTTTCTTTGGTTCTAGCTAAATAAATTTCAGGTACGACATATTGAACTTCTTTCAAAATGTGTGCATATGACTTAATAAAAAAACACGTTTTTGCACATTTTCAAAAAAATTGTTACTGAGCAAAAAATTTATTTTTAAGGGGTCATTCTTCTATCTAGGCAAAAAAAGCTGATTTTCCAGAATTTTTTTCTCGACAACTACTTCATATAATAGAATAAAATTTTCAGCGTTTATTTTTGCTGTCTCAATGTTTACAAAAACAATATTTTCACATAAAATTATTATTTAGTTTAGGTATTATTCAATAATAAACAAAGTGTCTAAAAAAAGGCATGTCCACTGCGCGCACGATATCTCCAGTCAGCATCATTTGAAACAAATAAATCAGAAATTTTCTTTTTTAGTATGATCATAGCTCTGGAGTGACGAAGCGGATTTTTTTTATTTTGCAAAATAACAAAATGGCGGCAGTTTGAACAAAAAATTTCCAAAAATCGTGTTTTTTTGCTCTTTTTTTGTTAATTCAACTATGATAGAATTAAAAATTTTAAAAACCGCTTCGTCACTCTATAGATATTTATATTTAGAATAAACTCAAGTCAGAACATTTAGCATTGCAGTTGATGAATTTGGAATATGCCATTTTTTAATTAGGTATTTAACTTTGTATATTTCAACTAATAGTCCAAGCTGTCCTCCTCTTACCTTATCTTTGGTCTCTTCATATATCTCCCTTACCCTCTTGATCAGACCTCTCTCCACTCCCCTATCCTCCATCACTTCCCACAACCTCCCCCTATCCACCGACGGGAACGCGCCTTTTAGATCCACAAAAAACGCGTACACTCTCGACCCCTTCTTCGCTAATTCTCTATCCACCACGTGCTGCAGAACGTAGATATTGTCGATAGTACTCCTACCTGCCCTAAAGCCCGCCTACGTCTCCGGAAATATTCCCTTCCCCTCGACATCCTTCCGCAGCCTCTCCGCCACCACCATCGCGTATACTTTATACGCCGTATTCATTAGCGTAATCCCTCTATAATTTTCCTGCCTATCCCTATCTCCTTTCTTATACAGAGGTACTATTAATCCTTCTCTCCACCCTCGTGGGAATCCCTCCCCCCTCCATACTTTCTTTACTACCTCCTTCAGCCTCTCCCTAACCTCTTGTGTACTAAACAGCCATGCTTCGTTCTCTACCCCATCCAGCCCTGCTGATTTTGACCTTCTTAACTTCCTTATCTGTTTCTCTATCTCCACGTCATTCAACTCCTCCATCTCTTGCTCCCCCGTTCTTCTACTCCCCTCATCTCTCTTCCTTGAATCTGAGTCCTAATATGATTCTTTAAAAAACTCCCTCTACTCCTCACTCCCTATCTTCTCGCTTATCCCTACTTTACGCTACCTAAACCTATTTATTATCTTCCAGACGTCCCCTCTGTCTTAACATTTCCTAACTCCTCCTCCAGCTCTTTCTCCTTTTCCTGTTCATTCTTCTTACACATCAATCTAACCCCCTTCCTCATTTCTACGTACTCCTCCCTTTTCGCAGTACCCTCTTTCCACTTCTTATACTTCCTCTTCACCTTCCTTTTTATCTTTTTACATTCCCTATCCCACCACGGCTTCACCATACCTTTCTTCTTTTTGAATACCTTCTTTTGTACACACCCTTTCACTTTCTCTTTTAAATCCTCCCATATCTCTTCCACTGTCTCCCCTTCGAAGCGTACCTTCCCTAACAGCTCCGTATACTTCTCTATCGCCTCCCTCGTCCAGCTAACCCTCTCCGCCGTCGACACTTCTTCCCCACCTTGCCTTCCGACGTTCTCACCCCTTATCCACAACCATAATGGCTGATGGTCTGATTCTACCCTCCCTTCTACTGCGAATCTCTCCATCTCCTCCCAATCTTGCATATTCATGACTACATAGCCTATCACCGATACCCCCACCTTACCTACATATGTGTATTCTCCCTCTTCGTCCCCAGTTGCCATACCATTTGCCACCGCCCTTCTTCTTTACCCCTGCTACGTTCCAGTAAAGCACCTTCACAACTCCTCTGCCCTGCATTACCCCCACCCCCCTACTTCCTACGAAACAAATTCCCCTGCACTTCCTTCAACACCTCTTTCTCCTCGTCCCACACCCACATTTTCTCGTCTATTTTTATTTTCCGATATATCTCCCTTCACTCCTCTCCCTCCTAGCCCTGTCGTACAGCATTCTCTGTACATCCCTTTCCTTTCTCGTCAAATCATGATCGATGAAAACTTCCTTATCCTTTATCCTATTTTTATTTCTCATCACCCCCAATTTTTCTTCCCAGCTCTTCAACTCCACAACCGCCACTTCTTTCTCCTTTCTCCCCTCCAACTTAACTTTTCCTACCCTGCCTTTATTCCACCCTATGCTCTGTAACAGCGCTTCCACGCCCTCCCTTTCTTCCCCCCTCTTCATCTTCAACCCTCTTATCACAATATTATTTCTCCTATCTGCCTTCTCCTTTCTCTCCATTCTCAACTCCATTGCCCTTATCCTTTCCCTATTCGCCCTCTCCTCCTTTTCATTCCTACGCTCTCCCACTTTCTCGTCTATCATATTCCCTACCCTCTCCCAAATACCTTTAATCTCGCCCCCGCTACCCCCGTCTCCTATTACCATTTCCGTCCTGCCCTCCACCTTCTCAAGCCTTTTTCCCGTCCTTTCGTTCCACACCCTAATCTCCTCTTCCATCTGTTTTATTTCAACTTCTTTTTCTTTTCTTTCCCTCTCTAACCCATCGACTCTCTCTCTCAGCTCTTTCACCTCCTTTTCCCATTTCTCATCTCTGATTCTCAAGTCCTCCATCATGCCTTCCATCTGCTCCTTGGTTCCCCTTACGTCCTTCCTCAGCCCCCTGATCTCGCCTAACAACATCCCGAGAGCCTTCTTTTCCATCATCCCCTCCATTTGGGGGGGGGGGGGGGGGGGGT